>JAVQKI010428574.1:0-13174 GCA_036025975.1 Nematalosa erebi | reverse complement strand
AGTGGGAGCAAACGTGAATAGTTCTGGTCTGCATAAGTGGATTGGTACAATAAAGACTTTTCAATTATCTTTTTTATCTGCGTATGAGGGCTCGATTCGACCCACCCTTATAAATATAGAACACAGAACTTGACAAACGTTTGTGCTTCTTGCTCCGCTTTTACCCTCTCTGGTTCAAGGTAAACGTTTTTGAATGGCTGGGTGCTGTGCGTATGTACAGTGTGTTAGCGTGTGTGATAGAGTCATGAGTGTGAGAGAGGTATGTCAGTGTCATGGAGCAGGGTTAAAGAACAGTGAAGTAACACCCATTGATTTCTTCTCTGTTAATGCTCTCTGGTCTGGCTGTCTGTGTCTCTCGCTGTCTTTCTGTCTGTCTGTGTGCATGGCAGAGAAACTGCTGGATGATTAAGGCAGTTTCCTGAAGGAGGGTCCAAGTTGAGTGTTACCCAGTGACCTGTGAGTTATTGCAGGCTGCCTGCGTGGTAGAGTTACTGCTACCGCTACTGTTGCTGCTGCTGATACTGCTGGTGCTGCTGCTGTCTGTCCCTGATTGCTGATGGGGGGTCAGTGGATTAATCTCGGAGCAAGTCACAGATGAGGGATAATGACGGGTCAGGACTGACCTAAGGCCTGCTCACTCAGGGAGCACGATTATCTTGATATATCACGCCAGGGGATGTTGTTATGATGATGACTATGATTATCATGATTATCAGAGCGGTCAGGTGGGTGAGGAAAGAGAGACCGGAGAGTCAGTGCCATGCTGAATTTTACCACTGACACTACAAAGCCACTTGTTCATTGTTTAATTACTTTTGACTCTGAGGAAGACGCTAGGCGTCAAAACATTAGTTGTTTATACCCAATCAAGCTCTGAAATAACTTGACCATGAACTTGAAGGAAGAGAGGACATCAACCTTAATATGTTCATTTGCATAGGTCATATAACAGCGTCAGATTTAGCTTTGTAGCTTATTTTTATCCACAGTCCCTGGTGGGGCAATGTTAAAATGGTTAAATGTATTTCTTTAATGTAGAAATGACCACTGGTTCTTGTCAAGCTGTATTACATGTTGGATGGCATATTGCAGCTCAGTGTGAGTTTTGTTTTCTCTAACACCGCGCTCTCCCATGTTAGTAGTAGTCCGGTAAACTGTTCAGACTTAAAGAAGATGGATCACACTCGCAGACTTTCCTTTTAATAATTTTATTAAAAAAATGTAATACAGTTATTAAAAGGAAAGTCTGCAAGTGAGAGCCATCTTCTAAGTTGGCCCAGTGTGAGTTCAAATGAAAAGTCTTGGCTATCCGAAAGGTGTGACACCACTCAAACACTTCCATGTACAATCTTGTCATCTGCTTGTCCCTCACTGAAATAACATGAATGCAGTATGGATGATATTATAGACCCTGAGCTGAAATCATTTAAATCAAACTATTTTCTCCTTACCCTTTTAGTGTTGCCCTGATGACAGGATGCTCATATGTATAGATTATAGTGAAGTTATCTATAGGTTCAGTCTGATGGATGGATGGATGGATGGATGGAAGGATAGATGGATGGGATGAAAATTGCAGATGTGAGGGATGGAGTAGGATAGAGAGGGAGTGGGAGTGGAAGAAAAGACAGATGCAGGGAAATGAGAGAGGAGATGGACAATCGGCGGAAGTGGTGAAGAGTTTGCGTTCCTAACGAATCTATCAAAAAGAGCCGTAATCACATAATGATCAACGGGAGCGGCCCCTATCAGCCCTTGATTATAAATATGCTCCCAGTACTGCCTACAGACGGATGGTGCTCTCCTTCTCCCTCTCTCCCTTTCTCTTTTCTTCTCCCTCTCTCTCCCTCTCTTTTTCTCTTTCTTTTTTTATCTCTGTTTTTTATCCTCTACCACTATTTCGTATTCTCTTTCTTCTCTCTAGTATTAAGCAATGTGAACATAGATAGATCCCACAGTTGTGTTGTTAATAGTGCTTCTCAGCACCCTCACCTGCACACACACACACACACACACACACACACACACACACACACACACACACACACTCACACACACACTCACAGAATTCTAGAGACATAAGGGGCCTGAGAGCTTTAAGGCTGCTAACACATGCTCATTTTTAGGGTTTTGCAGATGGAGTTGTTATGAACTGATGATGTATGATTGCTGATTCTATTCTCTCTGTATCATTTAGCCTGTTTCAGTCTCCTTCAATCTTAACCTCCTTTCTTATTGAGGGCAAGGGGACAATCAGTTGAACTACACAGCATCTTACCTGCACCCAGTACTGCAATAAATGGCGATGGATAGAATTCATAATTTTGCAGTGAAATTTTTGAAGTTTTGAATCAAGAAAAGCCTGTTGTTTCAGTAGAAAGGTGGTAAAGTTTGTTATTTTTAGAGGGAGATATTGTTGGGTCATTATTTAATGAATTGCCTAGTGTAAGCCTGGGGGTAACAGCCCAGGATTTCGCCATTGGCCCTTTAATGAGAGACCAAGAGTAGGCCCAAGGTATTTCACAAGTGGTCGTCTCTAATCATTGTTCATACATTGATTTTGATCAGTTTTCTCAACTATGAGGTTTAAGACACAGGAATGGGCTCTATGAGGAAGTGTATTTCTTTTCTTTGTTCTGTATTTTTATTATAAAAAATAATCTGATTCTGATTCACTATGAATAATGCTTAATTATCTGTGATTTAATACATGGGTATGGGTGGTACATAAATGTGATTAATAAATTGTTCATTTTTTTCTCAATTTAAAAGAAATTAAATTAAAAAACACAGTTCTGTCGTTTATACACAGTGTGGTTGATACTCAGATAATGGTTAATTACTGTAGTTTCAAGCCAGAACTACCAACATTTAAAACAAAAGTCTGGAGTTAATCAGTCAACCCTTAGCCCTGCTGTTCAAGGTTGCTGAGTGCTGTCGGTAGGAATACGCATGAGAACATTTGGTGCAACGCAAATTAAACAGCGAAACGGCAGCTAATGCTAACTGATAAGAGCAAGGAAACTCAGTTTCAGTTTAATTTCCCAGTGTGTGGTGTGTGTGTGTGTGTGTGTGTGTGTGTTTCTTAGCGTTAGCTGGCCATTTGCAAATTCGGTCTTGGTTGTGCGAAATTTTCTCATTCTTATTCCAGCACTTGGCAACCTCCAACAACAGAGCTTTGGGTCGATTTAATGATTCCTTAAACATGTGACTGAGTGAAGGCCCAGGCTATTGCACTGGTATTAGAGCTACTATCCTTTAATGAAGTGGCCACTAGGCCCAGGCCATGACACAGAGTAGGCCACAGACAAGGGAGAGGCAGAACAAAGACCACTACGGGAGCTTGAGCCACAGCAGCACCCTGGGCAAGACCAGTGGGCGCTGGAGCGTCTGTTTAAGCAGAAACCACGTTTTCAGGGTCATCAGGGGTTGATGAAAAGTATGATTTCCTCTTTCTCTCTTTGTCTCTTTTCCTTCCTCTCTCTCCCTCTCTCCCTCGCTCTCTCCCCTTCTCTCTCTCTCTCTCTCCATATTTATCTATCTGTGTTCCTCTCTGTCATGTCCTCTCTCTCTCTCTCTCTCTCTCTCTCTCTCACCCTGTCTGTTCCTCTCTATATCTTGCTCTCCCTTGGTCTTTTTGTTCGGTCTCTCGCTGTTTGGCAGCCTGTTATTACCTATGATTCAGCCAATTGGCTCGGACAGACGCACAACCCCCCGAGCTCCGATGAGAAAAGTTGACAGTGCTGAAGACTCAGTATGGGATGGGTTGGAGAAGTGTGTGTGTGTGTGTATGTGTGTGTGTGTGTTGGGGGGTGGGGGGTCAGGCAGAGTGATGGAGGGAATAGCTCTTCCTCCATCTGTGTAGTGATTGCTAATTATGCCCAGTTCAAGGAGGAGGATGATGGAATGGACTGAAGAAGAGAGGGGAAAAAAGGAAAAGAAAAGAAAATGGAAATTGATTTTATAACTCACTGGAGCATGTCTCGAGCCACCAGACAAGCCCGGAATGCTTGTTACTCCTGCTGTTTAAGAATAATCATCACCCATAATAATCCTGTCATCATCTTTACGTATACAATAATGTACAAATCAAAAAGTTTTCAGAATTCCATATGTATGTGGAGATTTCTTTTCCACTTTTCGGCTCTCTGTGACTATTACTGAAGTTGGATCCACTGTTCAGCTGTAGAACATACACATAAGGACATTTTTTATTTATTTTTTTTTTAACCGTCATTGTAAGAAGAGTATGAAATCAGATTTTGTGGACAATAACGGACATCATTGTGCATGTGTGTGTTTGTGTGTGTGTAGGACCACTGCCATACAGTCTGCTTAGACACAGGAATGGACTACAGGAAGAGAGACATGCCTGCAGCAGGAATTCTGTACTACCTGTAAGGGCACACACAAGCTTATGCACATGCACACACACACACGCACACACACACACAGCTAAGTAAGCTATTGTACATATACACTTAATTCTGGTACCAGGGCTGTTCCGAGAATATCTATAGATGGACAGTCACACATACATCCACATCTTTTCTTCCTTATGTTTCATAAGCTATCTGTCTATCTCTCCTAAACAGACAAAACACACACACACACACACACACACACACACACACTTAGAAGTTTTACACATACACTTACGCACAAATTCAGTTAATTAAAGGCCTTGTGAATTTGATATTCAGTCATGTTCCCTTTGTGTGTGTGTTTGTGTGTGTCTACAGCACGAGTGAGCCAGGCGCGGAGAAGGCTGTGGATAATCTGTTCCATGAGCTAGCCGAGAGACAAAATGACTGTATGCTCCTAACTTCATCTTTATCAATGCTCTTTTATCTCTCAAGGGGGGCAGAGAGGGCGGGTGTCTGGATGTGTGTGTGTGTGTGTGGTGGTGGTGGTGGGGGTATGTGTCCCCCTGAAAGACCAAATACTCATTAAACAACAGCACAACTGTTTAGCACAGGGTCCTTGGTCTGGAATTGTGTGTGTGTGTGTGTGTGTGTGTGTGTGTGTGTGTGTGTGCGTGTTTTGGGGCTTGAAGAGGCCCAGAAGTGGCTTTCATTGTATCAGTTTTTAATGTGATTTCTGTTAGTGAATTATGTTCTAGCTCGGCAGTAGACCACACACACACACACACACGTCATTTTTTTTTCCATTTGTGTCTGTCTTGTTCTGTCTTCCCTCAATCTCTCTGAATGAATAATACACATTTCTAGACATTTGAAGTACATATTCAAGGTACAAGGCCCAAATGCAATGACTTTGTGTGTGTGTATGTGTGTGTTTATGTATCTGCATCTGCTTGTGTGTGTGTGTGTGTGTTCCCTGTTGTCATAGTTACTCATCCCAGAGTCCTGACGGTTATGGGCAGAAAGCTTCACCTGAGCAGGACGTGTGGCTCCATCGCTGACTGCACCTTCCAGGAGCTGTGTGACCAGGTGAGGGAAGAGATGATAAATAATGATACCAAAAAAAAAATAATAATAATAAATAATAATAATAATATCAATATCAATAGTAACAATACAAATAATACTAAAAATAATATTGTTGCTATGTGAGTTGAGTATTATTTACATCTTCATCTCCTCCTCTTTGCGCTTTTTATTTTTCACTCCTCACTAGATTCACACATGCTGTGTGTGTGTGTGTGTGTGTGTGTGTGTGTGTGTGTGTGTGTGTGTGTGTGTGAGAGAGAGAGAGAAAGACAGAGAGGAGATAGAGAGTTCTGTAAGGAGAGATAAATTAGAAAGAGTAAGAAAGCTGCTCTGTGTGTCTGCATGTGTGTATGTGTGTGTGTGAGAGAGAGAGCGAGCGAGAGATAGATGGAGAGAGAGAGAAAGAGAGTGATTTGGTAAGTAAGTATGAAGTGTCCTTTACATGTCCATTTCCTGTGGTGAACTAATGCAGTCAGAAGCAATGTGCTTTAATGTGCACTCCTGCCTGGTTTCCTTAAGAGCTCTTTTCTCACACACACACACACACACACACACACACACACACACACACACACACACACACACACACAAACACACACTCACACTCACAGTGAGGTTGCCATGAGTTTTCTTTTATAATCCCCAGCACCAGAGCAAAAAGTCTCTCTTCTCTCTCCTGGGGGAGCTGCTGTAGTTCTAGTGGCTGTCATGTGCGTATCACATTCAGGTCCAGATGCCCACAGAAAAATCCCAATCTGACCCCACGGCCATTTTCTGATCCCTGTCTATCATGATCTTTCCCCACACACACTTCTTGACACTCTTTAGTGTCTTAGGCTGAATCAAGACAGGAAGCCCTAAAAAGTATCTCCTCTTTTTTCTTTCTCTTACATATTTTTCCTTTTGCCTTTTGACTTTGTCGGTTTGTGTGTGTGTGTGTGTGTGTGTGTGTGTGTGTGTGTGTGTGTTAAAGCCTTTAGGTGCCAGTGACTACCTGGAGATTTCCAGAGTGTTTGACACCGTCTTTATTCGGAACATTCCTAGGCTCTCTCTGCGAATGAAGGATCAAGCACGTCGTCTTACCACACTCATAGACAATTTCTATGACCAAAAGGTAAACCACACACACACACATACACACACACACTCCGAGTTAAAGTTACTAAGGGGAGCGGCAACTTAACCCACATCCCCCCACCCCTAACCTGTTACAGTTTTAGCTAAAAAGTACAAGCACCTCATGATAAAGATGCAAGGAAAAGCCCAATAGAGGATTTCTTTCAGAGGAAGGCACACCCTATATCTCTTTCCTCACCACACACACACACAAACACACACAAACATACAAACACACTCACACACACACACACATATACTGACTTTATCTTCAGTCTCTTTCTTCTCTTGTGTGTGGTAGGTAAGGGTGGTAGTTCTTGCAGAGGCCCCTCTGGAGTCTCTCTTTGACCAGGGCCCTCTGGTGGGGGACGAGGAGAGAGACCGCATGCTGCTGGACGATCTAGGCCTAACTCAGGTAACACGCTCACACAAAACTATGTTTAAGTAACGTTTATCAAAGTAACTTTGAAGCTAGTGAATTAATCTAAAATTTTGCAGAGTGTGTGTTTAAGTGTAAAAATGCAGTGTGTATGAATGAAGCACAGCCTTCAAGAGAAAGGGCATAAGGAGTCATAATAAGGGTGTGTGTGTGTGTGTGTGTGTGTGTATACACACCTGTGTGCCTGCGTGTGTTTGCAGGACGCCGGGGAGCGTCTCTCCTTATTTACAGGCGAGGAGGAGATCTTTGCATTTCAGAGGACCATCTCAAGACTGACCGAGATGCAGACAAAACAGTACTGGTGTCAAGGAGAACGCAGACCCTACAAGCAGAAATGATGAACTCCATCGGCCGTACCTCAGACTCCAACCTGACCTCTAGCTAAACTGAAACTTAAAATTGCGTGTGAATGCATGAAAATTTTGTCGGTTTTGCATTAGTATTATATGTATGACTACCTCTTTATCCAAATACAATGCAAAATCATCACGTCTCCTGCCTCGTTTTTACCTCTGAATATTGGGAGCACTTCCTTCATAAAGAGATAAACAGCGCCTCCCTGTGATTACCTGGATGTAGTCACCCCCTTCACATCCTATGAAGACTGTCTATCTATTTATGTATTTGGAGGAAGGGGGCGTTCCATTTCTTTCTGTAAGATTCTTGTGTTTTTTTTTTTCACAAGCTATTAAATCCATATATTGCTCAAAAAAAAGTGACATGACGTGAAGCTTTGGTGTACGTACTCATATTTGGCAGTAGATGGCAGCAGAGACCCGCCTAACATTGTAACCTCCACAGCCTGTGGCCACGTGTGCAAGATGTTTTTGTTTTGATACGTGACGTCAGTCGGCAGCTATAGTTTAGACGTGTGAATACGAAAATCAGTGAACGTGCGTCTGAGACGCGGAGTGGCAATTATTGTTTTTGTTCATTTCCCTCTCAAGTCCATCTCCAACTTCCTCTCAACTCCCCTCCCTGCTCCTGTTCGGCCTATCAGCCTCTGTAATTGCTGTGCAACAGCGACCACAAATCTTAATTGTAGTGCCTGGCTCAAGTGGTTTCACACGTCGAGGGACAGAGGACAACCACATCTTGAATCCTCATTCATTTGCGGATACGGTAGCCATACAGTCACACACAGAGATAATGTGTGTCCTTGGGAGAGATGAAACAACATGCTGTGTATTCGCCGGCCAGGTCAGGTCAAGATGAATCAGATAAAGGAATGCTATATAGCCTACACACTGCCTGTAAAGACGCCTCTGCAGAACGGCCTTTTTGAAACGAGAACAGGATGTGGCATACACACGCACAAAGAGCACACTGAACACATTGAACTGAGTCGAGTTGTTAGGCATACTAGCAGCAACACCATGGAGAAAGGCTGTTACATACACACACACACACACACACACACAGAAAGCCGGTCGTGACCATAACTCTGCATGTTGACATACATGCTGAGCCTGCCATTCTTCATCTCTCGGACAGAACAAAGAGCTAGTGACGAGGAGGGGGTGGGTGGACCGTTGCAGAGCAGAGTCGCAGGTGCCGAGGGATGGCCACAGCGCCTCAACGAGATCCTTGTCTTCGCTCTCTGTCCGTGCCCAGACTCCACGGGAATGAGTGGAATGTGGTGGGTGAATTGCTAAATAATGCACACCGACGCAGTCGTAAATGAATGAATCATAAATAAATCATTATAGGTACCTTCGATGGCTGTCCGGGCACATGTTGGCCTGTGAGACTCACATTCAGATGCGATCCTATTAAAAGAGATCCAATTTGAATGTGGGTGCCGTTCACACAAATCATTCAGGGCACTTGTAAACACGGAAGATTGAAAAAATATTGTGTTTTTATTGAAGCTGTCGTTTCATTTATTGCATGGGAAATATTGTGACTTTAAATGTCCACACAGTGCGTGATTAGGCAGGATGACATATTTTAGTCATAATCCAGATTGTTACCTGACGTATGGGATGCGCACAATACAAAGACAGCATTCCTACACATTATGTTAAAGCGTTCATTATGGGCCGCATTGGCTGTGGGAGTCTTTGCTAGCCTAAGGAGTCTGAGCTAGCCTATGTATTTTCCTGAGAGAAGCATCTTTCAGCGAACAAAGACCTAGAGATGTTTTGGTACAGTGTGAGAAGTAGGGTGGGGGTGGCGCGCATATGCTAAGAAGGATGGAGAGGCCACAGGAAGACGTAGCATTTCTCCAAGATTTCTGAGCGAGTTGAATTACGTCATATGTTTGAGGGAAGTCGCAACCTGGCTGAAGGGGCGTGGTCAGAGTACATTCAGTGACAGCCTCCAACAGCTGTTAAAGGGCCAACAACCGCATGCTATGGCACTGCATTAGAATGTCTCCTTTGCCTCTTTGACTCTTAAATGTAGTTCAACCGACAGATAATCTAATAACCTCTATATTATCTGTAGGTCTGCTGAACACATGAAATAGTAAGTTTCTATTAAACCAGAAATGCTGTATTTTCACATTGGTATTTTGATGGTTTGGTGTGGTAATCATGTCTATCATCTAGTCTACCTATTCCTTTTAAAGGATTTAATATGGACAGCATGCATTACTGGGGCAGGTTATTTTCGGTTATTTACACTCTCTAAGGCTTAGGCAGGCTACTTTAAACTCTAAGTAAATAAATAAATGGTTGTCACTAAACCTTAAGAACAAAACCTTAAAGTTGCACAACACAGCTAAATGATGGGCATTTAATCAGATGACAAGCTGATGACATGCCTCTCCCAAGACAGTGGCCTCTGTGGCTTGTCTAGACATGCCTGGGCCACTCGGTCAGGTTTATGTTGTACTGGCCCTTTAAGAGGCGATCCCTGTCACGGAATCCAGGGGCAGGTCTACTGAGCTGGGGTTAGGCAGGCTGCGTCCCTGTTTCTGCCTCCCTATCAGTGCAGTAACTTTGTGCTTGTTGAACGCTGTCAGGAGAACGGAACTTAATGTGTGGTAGTAGTCTATGTTAAGCCAAAAGAAGGCGGATGGATAGACTTTACTCGGCTGCTATTTTCTGTTTCTTTTTATGCAGTTGACGTTTGGAATGCACTCTTTTATGCAGTCTTAGGGGTAAGGGGTAAGGCCATTGTGTCCCCTTTCTCAGCTGTTTCCCTCCTATCTTGTCTGTTATAAAGCGACACGGTGACAGCAAAGTGCAATGGGCAATCGCGAATAATACAACTTTGGGGTCGAGGAGGAAGGAACGGTTGCGGTGACAGCGACTTTTGAGCGACAACCGGAGGACTTATTTTTGGTGGTTAAACGGGAGATCCGACAAGGCTCTCAAGTCTTCCTCCCACCACCCCTCCTCCCGTGGACGGCAATTTTGACAGCTAGATATTGATTGCGCGAAGGGGATGCGTTTGTTGCGTGTGGCCAGACTTTCTTCTCGGCAGCACCGGAGCTGTCGGTTACAGTTGTTATAGACTATTACATCAGTGCGACACGAGTGCAGCACAATTGATCGCGGTGAGCAGCCGTGGAACCAAGGTGGTGTGTAGACCTTTATCAGAGGCAATGTAAACACTTGTGTTCGTTATACTTCTGGTGGTCTTTGTGTTCTTATCCACATGTTGAGTGGTGATGCATTTTCAGCTAACATTTAGATCCGCGTGTTCTTTGTATTTAATACAGGAGAGATTGTTTAATCAACGTGTTGGACTGTTTGAAGGCTACCTACGTTGAGGAGCACAACACTGCAGTGTTGGACAGAGGAAGACGCGCAGATTGATGGAATGTGCCTGTAACAGTCCGTCTCCAGCTTTCTTCTAACTCAATCACAAATCGGAAAAAGCAGCGAGTGGGACGCACTCACACAGAGACACACACACACACAGGTCAAGGCGATGGCGGACACAACAGCTCTGGAATCGGTTCCGACGCTGGACGTCGTTATCGACCCGGATTTCGAGCCCCAGAAGCGGCCAAGATCATGTACCTGGCCCCTGCCGGAGTCCATCGCGGCCAAACCTGAGGCGGCCGACACAGACATTATTCCGGAGGAAGAGGATGACGAAGAGGACAGCGCGATGACCATCAATACCAATGGCTCCAGTATGGTCGAAGAGGAGCAGGGCAGCCCGAGTGTGGTGGCCGACGGACTGCATACAGCAGCCTCACAGGAAAACGGTGGCTCTCTGCTACCGTCGCACTCACCAGGCGGCGCAAGCAGTGGCAAGTCCACGGGGGTCGTGAGCGCCCCGGGGAGCCAGCAGCAGACGCCCCGAAAGTCGTCGTCTCGCCGAAACGCGTGGGGCAATCTGTCCTACGCGGACCTCATCACCAAAGCCATAGAGAGCGCCCCCGACAAGAGACTAACCCTTTCCCAAATCTACGATTGGATGGTGCGAAGTGTCCCGTACTTCAAAGACAAGGGAGACAGCAACAGCTCTGCGGGGTGGAAGGTAAGTGTGAAAACAAGTGTGCGGCGAAAGAGCAGAAACGCATGCTTCCTTGTTTGTATACCCCTGCTACCTCGTCCTCACACCAAAACAATAACAATAACAGAGCCCATGTGGTGATTTTTGAAAGTGCGTAGGCGTGCGTGCGTGCGCGCGGGCACATTCTGCTGGTGTGAAATAATGTATAGCCCGGGCACGCGCTCACGAGACAAAGCTTCATGCCAATATTCGTTACCATGAGTGAAAATTGGCTTACATATAAACACCGTCCATACACTCAAGCTGTCGTATGGCTGTTAAAGTTATTGCGGCAGATCATTTAGGCTCCCATCTGAGAGATAGGAGAGATAGTCATACTTTAGACTTTGTTCACTCAGGTATTTAAATTGTCAGAATGTAGGCTAGCACCTGTGCGTTTGATCATGACGCTAGCCAGGGCCTTGTCTTTTTTGCCGTTTCATAACGGCGGTGTTGCGGTTGCCCCCCAGAAGAAGCGCCCAGTCAGACTGCGCGCACTGGGACATTCAGTTGGCCGCCGTCCACATCCACGAATAGGCTACCAGGGGCCAGACGCACGCAGACACTCCAAACTTGTGTTATGTAAAATGCTGGCCGGGGTTGCCTTTCTCTCCTCAGCTAGGCTTAGCCTTTGATCCTCGTCCCTGAACGGAGGCGGAGGGGGTGTGGAATTGCATAACGGCTTTCGGCCCCGGAATGGTGCGAGGTTCTCGTTAACAGCCGAGCAGCGGTGGGCGCGGAGACTGCCTTCAAAGGGAATGTCACGGCCGCTCCAGGCTGCTGCGGGCCGAAAGACATATGGGCGCTGTGCGCTCACGGACAAGCACACGGGGCGGGGCATAAGGAAAGGGCAAAGGTCAAGGAGTGGAGGAGGCTACAGCATAGGTTATGCCAGAGATGGCAAGTTGAGCGTGTGTGTTTGTTTGTTTGTTTGTGTGTATGTGTGTGTGAGCAAATGGGGTGAGGAAGGGGGACAGAACAAATCAATCATAATTGGGGTCTAGGGTGATCTTGAAACGCAGGCCCTTCTCCTGACCACTGTCACTGGCCCTGATTGTGACACTTTTGCATTTCTTTTCAGTTATTCATTTTTTGGGCTTTACTCTGATAGAGGTAAGAGGGATAGGTAAAGAAGACAGAGAGAAGTAGAAAAGAGAGGGAGAGGAGTTCAAAATGAGAGATAGAGGAGAGGGAGAGAGAGAGAGAGAGAGCTAGGCTGGGAATAGAGCAGTTGGCAGTTGACACATAGGTAATTCTGTTAGTGTGGCAGAAGACTGGTCTGGCCGAGCTCCAGTGAACTTTGTCCTCCGTGTTGCTTAACTTAGCTCACTTGGCCTACCATGCTCTCTGCTCTCTGTCAGACAGACACACACACACACACACACACACTTAAGACATGCATTTTGTAGCCTATAACGAGGTCAGAGTGTCAATGCTCTCTATTTCAGATAACAATTCTCTCTATCTCTTGCCTCTCTGTCTCTCTCTCTCTTTCTCATGCATCCTCTCTCTCTCTGTCTGGGCTACTGTCTTTATCCTCTCTGTCTCTATTTCTGTCTCACTTGCACTTGTTCATTGTCTCTCTCCTCCTCTTCCCTCTTTCTTTTCTTCTTGCTGTTTCTTCCTCAGCCCTTATACATTATGTGGCATAACTTGCTTACACACTCACAAACAGACAAACTCACACACACACACACACACACACACACAC
>JAVQKI010428493.1:0-11243 GCA_036025975.1 Nematalosa erebi | reverse complement strand
TTAATAAAGTACCATACTGGTGCAAAATCAGTAAACAGAGGTGGATTGTCAAAAAATTAGGATTTCTTCGTCATAAGTTTGTCTATTTGTGTACTAGCATAACAACACCATATGCAATTCAGATTTCTTTGTTTTTGCTTGCAATAGTTTCATATAGTGTTTTAATTTGTTACTTCTGCGTCACACATTTGTGTGAGTGTGTGTGTGTGTGTGACATGACAGAGACAGAAAAAGTGCGTTATACCAGTTTTTCCATTAAAAAATGCCTTCAAATCTATTAAACCTTTTTTTCTTGTCAGGGGATCAAAAGAAACTTTATTTGTTTTATTTGAATCGTTTGTTCTTTCATGACCAAAGTGAGCGAGCTCGTCTCACTTTCACTCACTGATTTGCATCCTTAGTTCTTTTGTTTATTTGATGGTGCATATTTTTGCATGTGCCAACAGCTTGTGTAATTTGACTGGGGACCCCCAATTTGCCTGTAAGCTCTCTGATTGTGTTTGGAGCATGTTTCTCCTGTGCTACAGCAAAAAGCGTCTCTCCCCTTCTCTTTCTCCCTCTCCTGTGCACAGCATTGAGCTGGGCTGGGTTGCTCTGCTGTGTGTTGTGTGCTGTGCTGTGCTTGGCTGCTGATCTCATCTCCATATATGAGCTCCTTCACACTGGCGCAGTCTGCCAGGATTAATTAGCCATATCCAGGTAAGGAAACTTCTGACAAAGTGCCAAGAGCAATAAACATTGATCATAGCCACAGACTTTTAGTGGGAGAGAAATTCAGTGTGTGAGTGTGTATGTGTGTGTGTGTGTGTGTGTATGTGTGTACACACAGCTGCGGATGTGTGCTTGTGTGTGGGCGCGTATGTCATGTACTTGCACACGTAAACTCTGTGTTTGTGTGTGTGTGTATGTGTGTGTGCTTGCATTTCAAGTAAAGATTAACTGTTGTGCTGAAAAGGTATAAACATCTTCCATAGTGCCCTTTTTGGAAGATGCGTGTATATACATTTAAGATCACATCCGATGCTTGAATAATTTGAAATTTAGCATTGTTTCTTGTTTGTTCACATACAGTACCCTTTAATATTCCAGTTTAATATCATACAATCATTGCAAGCAAAAAAACAAAAGAAAGAGAGAGAGAAAAAGAGAAAAGAGAGAGAGAGAGAGAGAGAGAGAGAGAGAGAGAGAGAGAGAGAGAAAAGATCACAAGGCTCTGTTCCCAATTATTTGTGAAAAAGAAGAAAGGGTAGAGAGAGAGAGAGATGATAAAAACAGGGCATAACAAAGCGGAAAAACAAAAACAGCATGTTCTTGCCTGCCGAAAAAAAAGGACAGAGGAAATGAGAGAGGGAGAGAGAAAGAGAAAGAGAGAAGAAGACAGAAGAAGGGGAAAAAAAAGTTTCTCCACACTGGTTTGAGTCAATGAGAGCCAGATGAGCTGACAGAAATGGATCCCATCATTAGCTGCCACCGTTGGTTGAAGGGGAGGGAACCATGGGTCGGGCAGAACCAAAGGAGGCCACAGGGGGGCTCCGAGCAGGGCAGTCTCAGGCAGAGGTGTCCTTGCTGGGGTGAGTCTGGGACAGACGTGCCCCTGGGACAGCTACCTGACAGGTCCAGCCTTGAAGAGGGAGGTTGAGGAGGCTCATGGAAGGTTTTGGGGTGGTGGTGGTGGTGGGGGTGTGTGTTCAGGCTCAGTGTGTTCCTGTTTGTGTATGTGTGTATATGTGTGTGTGTGTGTGTGTGCGTGTGTGTGTGCGCGTCTGTTTGGGGGGTAGGGGGTGTGGGAGTGTGTCTGCTCTGCACATTTTAGCAAGGAAGCCCTGGCCTCAGCCCATGGACCTGTGCGCTCTTGAATTTTCCATGCAGTGTCAGTGTGTGTGTGTGTGTGTGTGTGCGTGTGTGTGTGTGTGTGTGTGTGTATATGTGTGGGTCGACCACAAGCGCAGACAGCTGGAATTTCAATCACAGACTTCTTTATGCAGTCCTCCAGCACATAATGAACTGTGCACTTCTCAGCGTGAGCCACTTTTATTCAAAAACCCTGACCATATTTTACCAACAGTAAAGACAAAGCATTACACACGCACACGCACACACACACACAAAAGCACACAGACACACTCATACACACTCACAAGCTGAGCGACGATCAAAACCAAATGTGCCTCTCTACGCTTTGAAGACAAATGTGTGAAATGACAAAGTGCTTATGTTAAAGAAAAAAAAAAAGAAGAAGAAATGAAAAAACTTTTCCGGCCTCTTAAAAACTTTATATCGACAATTAGCAAGCTCATTATAACACAGTTCGATTAATACTTCCAAATGTCTCTCAACCCGCTAACCTTCTCTAGGGGAATATTTGGTGCCTAACCATGCAGCTCCCTGAAAAAATTACCTCAGCCTAAACCTGTCAACACACCATTACAGCTCACATCGGCTTATTATGGGATGGCAAAGGTGGGGGTGGGAGGGTTGTCATGGTGGTTGACGAGGTCCAAAGCCACTGTAGCGCAAAGGTGTTGGCAGATGTAGGTCCGAGGAATGTTACTACAGCAGGGGAAGGGAGCTAAATGAACTTTGCAGTGAGTGAAATCCCGGGCCTGAGAGAAACAAAAACAAAACAAAACAAAACAAAACATTTGTGAGTCTGTGGGTTGTTATCAGCACGCTTAATAGCACGAGGTGATGGAGCAGCTTGACGAGAGAGGAGATTAAGCCAAAAACACCTGACGCTTTTGAAAACCAGTGAGAGAGAGCTCGTTCAAATTCCAAACAGGATAAAAACAGAAATAAAACAAAAGACTTTCAAATGAGTGGAAGTGTGTTGTGCAGTGTTATCTTTGCAAACTAGTCAGCCAAGATACTAGGACGACCACAGCTGGAGCAAAAAGAAAATAAAAAAAATCTGTAGATCTTTGCTTCTAATCCAAACATGCAACACCAAGGCATAAAATTCAGGTGTTGGAATATGGGAATGCGTCTTCTTCTCACCACAACCTCCACCATTACCTTTCACACACAAACACACACACACACACACACACACACACACACTTAGAGGGTAGGTGAGCCGGAGCGGAGCGGAGCGGAGCGGAGGACAGGGGAGGTGTGGGCTGAGGAATGTGCATTAATTCGGTCATACCTGGGGGCCACTGAATGGAGCCCTCAGGTAAGCCCCTGCTGATACAAACCTAAGCTGCCAGTGACACGCACTGTGAAAATATTCACAGTTCATTTAGCCCGATGACAGCTGGGCTCTTTCACCCCCCCCCCACCCCCACCAATCCCCCTCGCCCCATACTACACCCTTACTAAACACACCCCTCCAACTGTTTGTCTTCTGCTTCTTCTTATGGGTTAGTCATACTGCAAGAAAAAACGAGAGAAGAGAGAGAGAGAGAAAGAGAGAGAATTGTTGGCTTCCTGCATGTCGTTTGCACAGCCTGCATGGGAAAGTCATCAAATCAATCTGTTGCGAGATGTTATCTGTCCGCCTGTGCATGACTCCGACATGGGCAGGGAAAATCGCCCAGCCGCCCGCCCGCTCAATGAGGTGTGAACGATGACGGACATGAAATGTCTAGATGGCCCTAAGCTATTTGGGTAGCTGATAGCAGTGATGTGTAAGCATCTGTTGAACTGCCATTCGTGTGTATAGATGGTGTGTGTAAGAAATGCATACTGTAGAACACATAACTATCAAATACATGCCTAAAGCCACTTATATGTTGATTCACACCTGTGAGAGCCCCCAGAGCAAGCCCAATTTTGAAGTGTGTAAAAAGTTTTCATCAAGATTTTTTGTCCCAAAAAAGCTCAAACTCAGGCCAAGCGTAGGTTGCAAATAATCAACTCAGAAGCATTTAAAGGAGCATTTGTAATGAACCATCAAAGACAGAGGACAGGTACTGATTTGTTCTGGAACCCTGGCCCTTTGTAGGACAGAAATGTCAAGATGTGGTTCTGCCAAATCACTAGTGTCTTTTTCCAAAGAAATGAAACTTCTTCATCATAGCAGACCCCTGTCCAGTGCAATAAGCTGTAATTGCTCCAGTTGGTTTGGACCTTAAAAAAACTAAATTCCAGAAGCGCTCATTCCGCAGAAGAACACCATTACCGTTTTGTTGGCAGCTTGCTAACGCCACATTACGAAAGATCCATCACCAAGCACTAGATTGGGCCTACTCACCACCTGTTGAGCTCTGCATTTTCATCAGCTGGTTAGGATAAATTGTAGTCATCATCATAACCATAATCACAGTAATAAAAAAAAGCCTTCATCCTTATGCCAAATTGCCCCGCACATTTGATTTACAGTAATTGCTCAGGAGGCACAGAACCCTACCCTGTGTTCTGTATTCTGGGTGCACTCACACCTGCATAGCTCACACACAGACTCACACACACACCTGCTAGTCCGCTGCTCCCTTTAATGGTGGCCAAGACTTGTTCTTGTGGTTTTTTTTTTTTCTTCTTTGAACACAACGCAGACGTTCCCCGCGGCCTAACAATGACTGACTTTGTGCGCCCTGACAATACTCCAGGTGTGAGGCACTAGGCAGAGGCTAACAACTCCATGCTGTGCAGATGGAAAAAAAAGGTGATATTACATTTCCAGTGATTAGATTTTAGGCTGATCGCACAAAAAAAGTTACCTGCTGATGGATGGAGTTCGTTGCCTTTCTGAGACGTTTGTAGATGTCAGCGTGATGTTATCAAGTATCATCAGGAAAAGAATACACAGTCATACTATTTCACTTGTAAAGAATAGTTTAATTTCAGAACACTCCCAAATGTGGACAGGTTGTAGGACTTTTTTTTTTCTTAAGGTGACAGCAATGAACGAGACAAGAGTGACATGATTCCTAACATCTTTGGAGTTCTCTGAAAAGGTGCAATAATGAATTTAAAGTGGCAGAGTGTGAACACAAAATGGCACACAAGAACAGTGACACACAACAGCAGAAAAGGACATCTTGTCACACCAACTTACAAAAAAGTCATTCAAACACACAAACTTGGAAAATGTGCCTACTGTGTTCACCTTGGTCCACCGGTCTTAGGGGTTTACAGGACAGTCCATCAGCATAACCCCATAAGAAGTCCACACACACACACACACACACACACACACACACACACACACAGTGATCCCACTGAAAGGGCTCACCTTGACAGCAGCTCAGAGCTAGCTCCTGGCTGCCTACTCAACACCAAAGGTCAACTAGAAACACGTTCCAGGGGGTCAGGCAGACCTGTGTTGGGGATTAATAGCATCAGCAGCTGGTCAGCAGCTCGGAAGGTCCTCCGTCAGAGGACTGCATTTGTTCAAATCAGACGCATGTCAGTTCGAATTAGCCGTGGTAATGTAATACTGCTCCATTACGGCTCTGAGAGAAGCGCACAAGGGGGTCTTGTGTACACACAGACACATACGAACACATGCTTATATTTTTACACAGGCACAGAAGGTGACAAACAGGGTGCTTCTACAGGGTTACGTCAGCATTGCGCGTTTTTGGGACGCTTCAATTCGGAGCTTGCGCCGGGCGATGGCTTCCTGTTTCTTCTGCTCGATTTCCGCAGCAGAACACTTCACTGGTCTTTGGTTAGGAACGAATACTGTAACAGATACAGATCACAGAAGCACAAGTGATCAGCCTAAAAGCCCTAAGAATACATGTAAACTCATCTACATAAAAGCAAACTGGATGATTTGACTGAAAAATATTCATGAAATCAACACTTCTACATACGTATTTATAACATTTCACATGCACATCCTGAGTGTACTTTTTGGGACGTCTCCTCTGGGCATGTCTCTTTCAGCTCTAATGGGGCTTTCCTTCCACTGAGAGGCAGCTAACAGGTTAAGTAAACATCCTTATTAAAGTAATCTGCTCTTAGCAGGCGACCCCTAATGCAATTTTGCAGCTGACATGTTGCAGGTGTCAGACATGACAAAGCTTACCTTTGTTGGCCAGTGGTCTGGGCTCTGCAAGATGGCGCTTTGAAGCGGGCTGATGGGTGCTTGTGGGGTTAGGGCCCCGTGGTCCCTGGGGAATTGCGGTCCGTTGCTGGTTCTGTGCGTGTGCGGGAGGGTTCTTTAGCTGGGTGAACCTGTACTGGTTTGGTCCGTGGGAGACAGAGGAAGCAGCAGGGCGGTTCTGAATGCCGCGTCCGGCCGACAAGCCGGAGGCCTGGACTCTGTTGGTGCTGACTGCGGCAGTGCTGGCGGAGCTATTGTCTGGCATGGAGAACGAACGAGTGAAACTGTAAAGGGGTCGTCTGTTCCCGGCCGACGACGTCTGAGCAGGAGGCCAGCTCCCCGTTACAACAGCGTGGGCCTGAGCAGATAGACCATTGGATGGCGGCAGGGAGAGCTGCCTGGTATAGCCAGGCACCGGTTTGATATCAGCAGGCTTTGAGCCGCCAGTCGAGGCCCGAGCTTCCTCTTGGCTGGATGAGAGGCGCTCCACCACATCGCACACCTGGTACAGCAGGTCGTCATCCTCTTCACCTTCATCGCCCCATGCATCCTCAGAGACCGTCTGAGATTGCGTGGCCTTGTCCGGGACACCCTTTGAGCTTTTCTGGACACTATTGACAGAGTTTGACCCTGTAATCGTGCATTTACTGGCCTGTGCTGGAGCCACTGTCTGGTCCTCCTGCTGTTTTCTAGTGGATGGGTGAACTCTGCTGTGTTCGTGCTTTCCTGCATCAGCTGCACTGAGACTCGGCTTCTGCGGCCCGCCACATGTGGTATTTTTGCTCAGCGAGCGGTTGCTTGGCTCCCGCATGAAAGCGCTCGGTTTCACCGACGTCCCCGGCTTTGTTGAGCATGGCCCCAACGGCACTCCGGTGGCACTACCAGCGCTGTCACCACCGCGCCTTCCACTGGGCCCGGCCTGTCCACAGGCAGCCATGCGGGCAGACACGGACGGATTGGCCTTAATTACCGGGTCACCAGCCTTTGAGCCCTGGAGATGAGGAGGAGGGGGAGGGGCGGGGGCGGGGGCGGTGGCGGCGGTGGAGGTTCTTGCTGGAGCCTTGTCCAGGGCGGCTGGGTTCTGAGTCATCTCTAAGACAAACGAATCGTTGAGGAGGTCGTCATTCTCCCAGTCATCATCAAAGTCGCCTTTCCCGGACGCGCTCTTTGAAGGCTCTGCAGCTTTGTCGGCGACAGTGGAAGGGGCACCGCTGGCTTTTTTAGGGCCCGAGGCGCCGCCGTCCACAACAGCAGACGCCAGGCTGGCTTTGGCCTCCTGCGAGGAGGTACTAGAGCACTGGCTCAGCCGGCGAGAGAGATGCTGAGTCGGGGCATCAAAGAGGGCATTTAGCTCCGCTTCCAGACCCGACTGCCCTGCCTGTCCTCCCTCTGTCCTCTCAGGGGACGCTGGATGACATTCAAGGCCACTCTCCTGCTGTTCTTTATTGATCCTCAGGTCAAACTCTCTAGCAAGTTTCTTCAGGTCTTCCACACTGTTCTGGCTGTAAAGGGATGCAGTGATCCATTACAAACTCGAATCAAACTGGTTAGGCTATACACTTTAAGATAAAAAATATCTCAAAATCTATGCAACTGCAAAATATGTTATTAATTACCATTAAGGAATGTAAAAGACTACAATTCCTACAAAATAACATAGTAAAATAAATAGCTAAATAGGCTCTGTGACATTCTGTTAATTTTTGAGTTCACATAACAATGGTCCAAAATATACAAGGCTATGGCCTGTCATCTTTGGTAATGTTATGCTGTGCAATGGCGACCTTCAGAGAGGTTTCACCCACCGTGTGGAAATCCGTCTGGGTCTCGGTGCTGGAACATCTGGAGTACAACCCATGGCCCCTTCCTCAATCCACTCAAGCACAGGGGACTGCTGACCTTTACGGCCTCCCTCCTACAAGATGGGTATGTCAATTAATGGTCTTTAAAGGCGAGGTAAGCAATGCTGAATTACATTGCATTTGTTTGTGTTTATGGTTCTGTTTATATTCCTTAGTAGACACTTTTGAATGTTCTGTATGTTAAATTTGAACCAAATACCAAATAAAACGCACAGGAAACTTAGCTCACACCTCTTCTCTCTTTCAATGCCCCCCCCAGACACTATGCACAGTGTTGTGTTATTGTTTGATGGGCAGTATGTTCCCATTAGGCCAATGTTTTGTTTGTATACCATGGAGTCAGTTTTCCCCCTCTCTCTCAGCACTAAGACAGAAATGAGAGAATGGAGATCTAACAATTGTGAGGGGATATTTCCTAAATGTTTAAAATGATTACAGATCTTATTGCATCAAATACCCCACCTTTAGTAGGCTATATATTTCTATATATATCTCCTTATATATCAATGACATATAACAGCACTTTACAAACCTTTGGGGCAATCCTATTGACAATGTCCAAAATCTCTGTTGCACCTGACCTCTTGGATCCCTTTGCTGCAAATAAATGTATAGCCAACACACTTAGAAGATAACAGACATGACATCAGGGTATTAATACTCTCTTACTATAGCAGAGACATTTCTGTTGAAAATCTAGTGTACATCCGGAGATGTATCCAATTACTTTTCTGATAATTGAAGAACTACTTGCCGTTCCAGACTGATGGTGGGGAGGCTGGCTCCCATATGATATCCTGCACTGTGTCGGGGGAATCCCCATGGCTGCAGCCACTGCATCTTGACTTTGGTCGTTTGGGCGTTTCGTAAACTAAGGATTAAAAACATAAAAGCTTTTTCACTTTTGTGGAAGGATGACACAGTGACCACGACTCATGTGTGAGAGTCAGACTGATCAGGTGTTTAGTCTTAAGTAGCAATACCTAATACGCTTTATAATTAGTAATGCTTGCACATTGGTCAACATGTTTAATGGACACGCTGCTTTGAACGCGATCGCTAAAAAGCAGTCACCTAACTTGTGAACAATAGGGAAAAGCCTCATAGCCACGACACAGATGCTAGCCCTTAGCTAACGTTAAGTTAACTTTGCAAACATTAGAGCCCTTACCTTTGCGGTTTTGATGGCTATGCGATGTACCAGATGACGGTGACTGTGATTGTTTGAACCAATTTGCCTGTCTTACATTTGTGGTATTTAGTTTTACGTTAGAACCAGATCGCTCATGTGAATGTCTGCATAACATCACACGTTGCAAACCTTTACCAGCCTCATTTGGCGTCTTTCTTGCACCGAGATTTTTCCCGTGTTCCATGATATTAGAGAAAACTTATGTTTTCTCATGATTTGTCGGGAATAGTGTTGTGTGATGTCCTAAAACGTGTAATATCACATTAAAGTTTTGTTGTTGAAAAGTTGTTTGAGCGTCACATCTCCGCCATCTTTTTCCATGGCTTAAAATTCTAGCGATCTGATTGGTTGGGAGGCCCATAGGGTGTTCACGTATGAAATCCTGCGAGATTACAGGTCTTCAGCGTAGAATGCTGAAATTGAGATGAGATAAAGCTGTTTTTTGAGTTCGCGTCGAAAGTGACTCATTGTTGAATTTGACGATTTTACCTGGTTGAGGTAGTCTGGTTTAATTTGCTTTTTTAATTCCAACGTAGGCAGATGGAAACAAGAGAGGATATTTAAAAAAAAAAAAACATAGCTATGTTTTGATCACATACAATATCTTGTAAATGTCTAGATTAAGTTACATGACCCCAGGGCAATTTGCGGCAAAGTGCATAACACCCACACAAGCTATCTCGATGTGTCAGCTCTGTAAAATGTAACAGCAGAAGGTTTTGCCAGCAGAATTACCTAAAACTCCTCAGTTGCTTTCTGTAAACATTAAGGTAATGTAACAGATCCCTCCAGCAGTCCTTTGAATGATCTAATCTTGCTTTTCAGGGCTTTGGAATGGTTGCATCAGAGGTAACAGCGGGCTATGTAGTAGGCCCTTGATTGGCCAGGGGCCATGTTGCCTGCAGCCGGTCCAGTAGCGTCGGCCTATAGATGGAGTGAGGAACTGGCCCAACGTGACCTACAGGACTAAGGCAAGGTTAAACTTGTTTCACATTCATAACCTGAAATGGTGTATTACAATGGCAAAATATTATCAAATGACAAAAAGTAATAATCCATGAAAAAAAACTAAAGCTGTTAGCTTTGAATTAGATTACTGTAAAATAACTGGCAGTGGCGTGGTTAAGATCATGGTTTGAAGTAGGTCCACAGTAGCTGTGCATATCGTCAACTTTTCAGATTTCCTCCCTCATCGTTTAACACCTACAAGTCCTGTGGTTACGATTTCACACTTGGCCGACTCTTCAAACCCAAACTGAGTGCTGTGACAGCATTCGTCTACCATCTCTTCTTGTCATGGTTGAGGCATTCCCAGAACATTTATTCCCACTGTTTACTTGACACTTTAGGTCACCAATAAAGTATTTCTATTTAATAATATATTGTGAAACCCTATGCGGCTCCGTTATCCCCAGACGGAAACAGACTTTTGAAAACACGTCAGTGGAGGCTTCCTGGCCATTCATCTCTGTCATTTCAGATGAGCTCTGAGGAGCATTACTAATGTCTACTGGATTAGTTTCAGGACTAAAGCTTACATACATCTCTTAGCACTCTAGTGTGCCAGTGGAATAACACTGTATATGTGTGTGTGTGTGTGTGTGTGTGTGTGTGTGTGTGTGTGTGTGTGTGTGTGTGTGTGTGTGAGAGAGAGAGAGAGAGAGCGAAAGACAAACTCACCCATTTGCTAAGAAGATTTGTAGGCCTACGTTATTTTAGTTCAGAAAGCGTCAGCTTTAAGTAAGTGAAGCAAGTGAAATGTCTGCTTACTGAACATTCGGTTTGTCCATTTCTTTTTGAAAAATGTGCTTAAAAATAATTTTGTATTAACTAAATAATAACGAATAACTAAAATAGCTCCCAACTTAAACTTCTTCAAAACCCACACATTATTTTTCTCTGCGACAGAGTCTTTTCCTGAATAAAGCACTAGATGGTGCCTCTATGCTTTCATAGTGCATCTGTGTGTTTGTGTGTATGTGTGAGTATATGAGTGGACGAGAGAGAGGCTGTGTGGGGGACTTGATGGGAAGAGAGAAGAGGAGAGGAGTGCTGATGCTGGCGTGCTGCTCTGCTCGGCTGCATGACAGTGGGGGCTCCACCGCTGGAGCAGTCTGGGTAGGGGAGGTGTGTGTGTGTGTGTGTGTGTGTGTGTGTGTGTGTGAGAGTGTGTGCGAGTGTGTGTGTGTGTGCGTGT
>JAVQKI010428342.1:0-11001 GCA_036025975.1 Nematalosa erebi | reverse complement strand
TCTAAACTGCCTTGGCAGTGAGGACATAGTCTATTTGTCTTTACTTTGTAAATGAACACATTCTTCCAGCTGCAGTTCTTTGATGGAACCAACTCCCATAACAGTTTGGAATAGCTGGGCCAGTACAATTGTATTGCTGGTCTTTGTGGCTAGGAGGACTTGAGATGCTCAGTTTGGGGCTCTTCGACTTAATCTACCAGTGCGATTTTTTTTACCTTTCACCAATTGGACTATCATTTAAATTAAAGCGAAATTCTGGTGCATTTCATCCCACAGTCTTGTTTTTTCAGTGAGTAGAATATTGACTGAATTGCATATTAGGAGCTAATGCTAATTGATGGAGGGGTATAGAAATGAAAGAGAAACAGAGTTTCCTTGTTCCCGCTGTTTACCCTCAACTGCCAGTTTAGTCTATGTTGAATCAAATGTTCTTGTTCTTTTCCTTAGACAGCACTCAGTCAGAACGTTTACATGCACAAAGAGAAAATAGAATTGTTGCCTTAGTCCGAATAAAATCAAACTTTTAAAATGCGTGTAAACACCTTAGTCTGACTGAAATCGAACCGAACTGGACTACTCATATTCCGATTAAGACAACCAGATAATGCGATTGAAAGTCAAGTAACTAATGTATGTATACCAGACAAGGAAAGCAATTGAGCCAAGATGGGACTGACGCTCCTCCTTCTGAACTTGCACAGACACGGAGTAACAACAATACTGCTGGCTTAGTTTGTGCAGCATGTGTACCGTGTATCTCACATGCAACCAATCACAAGTTAAGTATGTACGATAATACCTACACTGCTGTGCAAAGGCAAAAGATCATAACTCCAATTTTGGGCAAAAAATGAGTTACAGTAGCACCTTTGGGACATTAATGATCAGCTTTATCATGTGGACAAGTATCTTAAGCCATTTTTTTTTTTATTATTATTTTTTGGAGAAAATAGTTGGTGTTTTTGCCATAATTCTAAAAAGCCAGAGACAAATCAAGGCAATGCCTTAACTGGACGTTATCCTTCTTTGGCTGTGTTTTGCGCTACTTCTAGAATGTTGATGTTGGTTAAGGTTCTCTGCCGTTGTTTTGCTGCCCACCAAAATAAAACTCTAGCTTTCTGTGCAGAAGCTGTGGTTCTGCCAGCGTATTGTAGTATATCTGACCCACGTTAACTTGAACAAAACTGTGAGTTAAGTATGTTACGGTGGTTGTTCTAACTGGCATTCAACAACCGGTCAAACAAAACGTAATCTAACCTAACTGCTCTCATGCAACCAGACAGCAAACACATAGGGAATAAACAGAGCTGGCTTGATCAGCTGTAAATCATAGCATGCAGAATGCAAAACATTTTTCCGTAAATATGACTTTCATTATTAAAAAATTATAAAATATTTCATTATAGCAAGTCATTATATAATTGGCAAAATTTTAACATGTTTTTTGCACATACAAAGAAAATTAGGGCTGATGTTAAAATACAATCTTTACTACTGCTAGGCCTATTAGTGCTATACTACTACTAATAATATTACTACTGTACATACTACTACATATCGCCACCTGCTGACATGCAGTCAAACATACTTTGGTTAATAATTCGATTTTCTTCCTGTACATGCATTCTTGGATAAAAACAAAAATGTGATTAGCGGTAGCTCGATTAAGGTGTGCATGTAAACGTACTGAGTGACCTCAAACAACAGGGCTTTAGTATGAAATGTGTCAGGATAACCCTTTGATTGTACTGATTTTCTGATTAGATTATCAATCAATCATTTCAATATTTTTCACCAAGTGTGCACCTAATTAGTATGGCATGTAAATAATCTAACGCTACATTTTGTTTTGGATAACAGCTTTGTTAGTGGACCACGAAATGAAGTCCTCGAGGAGGAAGATAACAGTTTTGTAAAACACTGTGAGTTGGCCCACACGATCATAGTGAGGGGTCCTTGAAGCACATTGGTCACGTACTACTATACTGCTTCTGTCAGCTTTACCTCCTCTGCAACCACCCCGGAGGTTGTTACGCGGGCCTAGATGTATGGCTTTGGTGTATATTACTGCAGAGACTGCCTGCTCTGGACCACATCAGCTCCAGTACGACAGTCTGACGGGCTCATCCTGTGGGAAGCCACTGGGTAGCGTTTTTGTCAGTGCAATGGAGCAAGGTGACGATGCAGAGGCGGCTCCTGTCAGATGCTGGCTGCCCACAATAGACAACCCTTTGTATGTGGCAGGCACTCTCGTTACAGTAGGGCCTGTGTGTGTGCGCGTGCACGCACCAGCAAGTGGAAGACTGAGGAGGAAGAGGAGACTGGGTGTACAGGAGGCTCAAGTTGACCGGGAGGACGGAGTGTCCATGTCAAGAATGGATACTAAGACACACTGGCTCGGGATTGTTTACAGGACATGAGGGTAATAAATACAGTGGGTCTGTTTTTGAGGTTTCAATACTCTTCAGGCTTATGTCTGTGAGGTATACTGTGTTTTTTTTCTTTTTTGTTTGAGGGAGAGAGAAAAGGAGGCAGAGAGATGGTCAGAGAGAGAGAGAGAGAGAGAGAGAGATGATGGTCTGTGGATTTTTCTTTTTTTGTGTGTGTGTGAGAGAGAGTGTGAGTGATGGGTTCTTGGACAGTGCCTAGTGGTGGTGAGTGAGCCTGTCAGAGCAGCGAGGTGTCCTAGTGTGGGACGAGCTCTGAGGCTGGGATGAGGCTAGAGAAGGGGGAGAGGGAGGGAGAGGCCCTCCAGGAGGAGGAGATGTAAAGAGGATCGGGGCCAAAGGGACAAGTGCCTGGACAGCCGCTGAGAGGAGACTTTGAAACATCACTGTCAGTGAGCAGGGGAGACTGGACCAAAGGTGTGTGTGTGTGGGAGAGAGAGAGACTGTGTTTGTGCTTGTGTGTAAGGGGGAGAACAAGTCGACAGATGGAGAGCCTGGTTGAGGACATAAGCCTGTTGTCAACATTGTCATCTACCATCTTCTCAGAGATTGTGATGGCCGACTCCGCCACATTCTAGAAGTCTAACTTCTGGAGGTTGGGAGAGAACACCGAATGCAGGAAAGGGATGGTTTGTGTCTTTATGCTACCGCTAGCCATACTGTCATGTATATCACGGCTAACCTTTGCCTGTAATTAACTGGCTTTAGGAGCTGTAACCCAAGAGAGACAAAAGCAGATAAAAAGAATGACTGATACCTCCTCTCCACTGCTGCCTGTAAACATGATCGCTGTATGACATGTGTGACATGCTTGCTGTGTGTGTGTGTGTGTGTGTGTGTGTGTGTGTGTGTGTGTGTGTGTGTGTGTGTGTGTTTAAAACCCCATAATGCTGTTCTGAACAGGTCACATATGAGCGACCTTGTCATACAATCCACTATATGTTGGTTGCGTAATGGCGAGACGAAGGACTGGCAGATGCCAGCCAGTGAGTACTGTGTGCACGCACGCACACATGCACGCATGGTCCAGTCGTGACTGGAGAGGTTGCACTGGGATAAGGTCATGTTCCAGATGGATGTACGCTCAGCAGTGTACTCAGTGGCCTGTAGGTGGTGCTGTTACAGGGACTCATTAAAGGAGAGGCAGTACTGCACCAGCATATTTTATGGATGAACTGTCTTTTCTGTGAAGCTGAACTTCTTAGTAAATTTGTGTATGGGAACGCTCCAAATAAATTTTATAAATGAGTTTCTTTATAAATTTGTACATTGGATCCCTCACCAATTAAGGGTTTGATGTTTTGACATGTAATGCATAAATTATATCCGTTAGCTGAGGTAGCCTACATAAGACTATTTGTTACACAAGCAGAGGACATGGTAATATAAACTTTGTCTAATATTATAAAAGTCTTACAATGTTGTTTGGACATATGAATGAAAATGGTACACCCTGCTCCTTCCCTCTGTCGGAAGCGTACGAATGTATTTCTTGTCTGTAATGAGGCCTTTGAAGGGATGCCTCACGGAAGCTGTGATCTCTGC
Source organism: Nematalosa erebi (assembly GCA_036025975.1). NCBI lineage: Eukaryota > Metazoa > Chordata > Actinopteri > Clupeiformes > Clupeidae > Nematalosa > Nematalosa erebi. The sequence continues at coordinate 7,009 of JAVQKI010428342.1, read as the reverse complement.
GCCAGATGTTACTCTTCTTTTGTGTAAAACATCACCCTGTGTGTGTGTGTGCGCGCGTGTGTGTATGTGTGTGTTTCCTTTTTTATTTTAATTTTTTTTTACATTTGACGCATGTGTGTGTTTGGATGTCGAGTTTCTCTGCAACGTTACATCAGACTCTTGAGTGTCTTGTCATGGGATGTCTAGTGAATTATTAATCTCCACTTACATAGCAAGACCTGTGTTTATAGCAGAGTGGAACTCCGAGTGTGCAATGCACACAAATTAAGCCTATAAAGGGTGGATGGAGGCTGTAGATATGTACTGATGTAGTTCAAGCCCACAGTTAGTTTTTCTAGAGAGGTTTTGGAGTCGGTCATTTATGTTGATTAACTCTCCACTCTGTGTGTGTGTGGCAGATATTAACAAATGTGTATGTTTCTTTCTCTCTCTTTCACTCTCTATCCAGCAATACATGAGTTTCCGGATGACATGTTTACCAATGCTGAGCGGAAAAAAGGCGCAGTTTTGCTACATATAACAGCGGTAGGTGTGTGTGTGTGTGTGTGTGTGCGTGTGATTTTGAGTCTTATGCAAAACACCCACCTTTTTTGTATGCTGCACTCATTTGTCAAGTCTACTGACACATTGCTGTTGTGTTCCCTTTTTGTGCGTAGAAATAGCACTGTTTGCCTGCCTGGAGTTTGAGTCAAAGTTCCAGTGTTTCTGCTGGGAAGAACAATTAAACCCAAAGTCTGTGTTTTGCCACCAAACTATCCTTTCCTGTTTGTTCCTGTTGCTTTTTCAAAAAACACATTCTTAAGGGAGCTACTGTAGCCCACAAAGAATTTGGAGAGGAATTTTCTGTACTTCTATTAAGTTGTGAATATGTAAGACTTCAAAATGTGGCTGCTTTTCCACCATAAAATATTCAAGTCAATAATCATTTCAATTAATTATATTCTTTAGATGTCCACTGCATATTGTTATATATATAATATATTCTTGTTGGTATGTGGGCTCCTTGGGCATCACTCATGATTAATGTGATGTTTGCACCTTCTCAACTGGTTATGCTGAACTCCATTTCTAGATCACTAGATCCTTACCCTTCACTAAGCCCTAAACCCTCAAAGACTTAAGGAAGCAATAACAGCCCTCAAGGTGACCAGTTCGATGGAAATAATGGCCAAATGGAGGTGAAGGACTCATGCTGAGGGGGGGTGCCTCCACGGAGTCATTATTTCCATTGAAATATTTCATTTTTTTTCAAGAAGAGGCAGGGTAAAGATGCTTTCAGATTGCACGAACTGTAGTATAGCCACACAGCTGTATGCTGAAGCCCATTGGGTTCAATTGCTTCCCCAGCGCCAGAGCAGTTTACCACTGCAACAGTGTCAGCATCATGTAGAATTAACCAGCATTGTTGAAAGCTGGAAAATGGAGGGATTTGTGTGTTTTTGAGTGTGAAGCAGGGTAATTAGCTATACAGCTAATACAAAAAGTCAGTACAGCTGTAGGTGGTGACTTTGAGCAAACGCAGCAGGTGAAATTGGCCAGCGTCCAGCAGAGCGGAAAGCAAAGCGGCATATTGCTAGGATGTGAAAGCCGTTTAAGCACAGGTGTTATCAATGACAGCCAATATGATAGTAATTCATTGTACTGTAGCAGAATCAGATCCTTATTGGATGTCATGGCACCTGTGCTTACCCTGCTGCTACTTGGAAGAATGGCTGCTTTGAAATAGTCTCATTTGCTGCTTTGTGCTAGTTACTTTTTGGAGAGCTCAGGGCGTAGGGTTAGAGAGGACATTTGGATTCAGCCCATGTTAGCATTTGGAATCACCCTGTTTAGGTGTTGTTTAAAGTAACTGTTTAGATCTTGTGGAATAGTTTCAGTTTTGAGTCATTTTGAACCGAGCTTTGCATCTGTACGCATTGTATTTGATACAGCGACCACACGTGATGGACTGTGATATATGAAAGCCAGGCCAAAACCAGTTGATTTACATGCTAACCTCAGAGGACATCTGGATGACACAATGCTTTTTTTTATTATTAGACATAATGTCATTGTAGTTGTTTATTCACATTATTTTGCTGTCCCTTGATAATTTTTTGGATCTGAATGTGTTGCGCATGGCTTTCACCTGCTCTAATCTTCTCAGTTTGATCTTTATGGGAGCTGTTGCCCATTCATCAGAGCTGTCAGGCATCCGTTAGAGCTGAGGAAAAGTGCCAGGCTGGAGAAATAGTCAGACTTCCATCATTGACCCCCGCGAGACAGAATGTCATTGGTCGATTTGCTTTCCCTGTACAAACAAAAGTCATCAGATGCCGAGCTCCCGTAAACTGAGAGGAAGTCGATAAAGACAAAGGCCAAGAGGGCTGGAAAGGACTCAGGGGTGATGGTGTTGGTGAAGATTCTTCAAGCTGTCCAGAGCAAAAGCAGGGGGCTGCTGGGGGTTGCGGCCTGGGATGTGGTGATGTGCCTTCGCTGCCAGAGATCCTGGATGTTTGACCAGGAAACTCATTATTGGCCAAGAGTGTTTGTTTTTGTTTTTTTGATGTTTTTTTTTTCCGTCTTTCCCCTGGTCTGTGTTTATATACCTGCAGGTTTGGCTTCAGCTGAAATACAGGGTCCTTTGGTACCCCTAGTGGACAAAGTGTGCCATGGCTGCAACCAGATTGTAGGTGACGATTGGAAAAAGATTCATAATCTTGGCTTTACTGAGGGCCCTGGTCATTTGTCATGCCCTAGAATGTGGACATGAATTGATATAGGATGAAAGTGTTCAGGGATGAGTTGTGCAGTCAAGTGGGGGGGTTGAACTCTGCACTGCTTCTGGTTTGACACTGAGGATGTGTGTCAACCTTCTCCCTCAAAGGATGCTGGAACAATGGGCTGGCAGGAGACACACACACGCACACACACACACACACACACACACACACACACACACACACACACTTTTCTGTGCTTATGGATTTGTTTCTCTCTGTTGCAGTTATTCACTCTTGTGGACACTCACTTTTACACTCGAAAGCACATACACAAACATCAACTCAGTAGATATCCTGACGGCATGTATGAAAACAACAATAACACAAAGTTATTCACGCATGCTTGCGTATTCAGTGCCCTCTGCTGATGTGCGTGCGTGTGTGTGCTTGTGTATACATAACCACCCCTGTACACGTGTAGCACTATACACACTGATGCACATCACACAGTCATAAATTCACTGGGACTGGACACTGTAGGGATTTTACATAGAATGCATGCATGCATAAATATATAGAGGCAAGGGATATTCACTGGTGCAGAAGGACACACACACACACACACTCTTGCATACACACGTGTGTGTGTGTGTGTGTGTATATATATATATATACACATGCGTAGAGGATGAGAGTATGCGAGCACACACACACACACAAAGGGAATGAGAGGATGATGACTCTGATCTGTTTCCACACTGTTAGGCACTCTACATGTTTCTGGCCCTGGCCATCGTGTGTGACGACTACTTCGTCATGTCCCTGGAGAAGATCTGTGAGGTAAGCATTGCCCACCATCACCCTAAGACAGCCATACTCTTCTTTCTGCCTCCCCTGCCCCTCCCATTTAGAGATATACACCATTTCAGTGGCAATTACAGAAGCAATGCCTGAACATTCCGTTTCATTCCCAAACTGCTTCAGCTGCAGTGCCTGTATGACGAGTTGGAGTTCTATACAAATGAACTGTTTGTGTGTGTGTGTTGTTGTCACAGTTATATAACTTGTCGTGGGTACTGTGACTGGCTGCTGTGGGTACTGTGGCAGTGTATGACCCAGTGCTGCAGTGCAACGTGTGTTTCATTGGTGTGTGCTGCTGCTGCTGCTGCTGCTAATGCTGCTAATGCTGCTGTTCTGTCTTTAGAAACTGGACCTGAGTGAGGATGTAGCCGGAGCCACGTTCATGGCAGCTGGGAGCTCTGCTCCTGAACTCTTTGCCTCTGTTATAGGTAAGTGTAAGCCCTTTTACACACACACACACTTACACACACACACACAAACTTCAATAAACACATGAACATACACATGCATAAAAGCACACTGTTAGTTACGTGTTTCACGCCTATGCACACCTTTTCTATCTCTTCACACACACATCACACACACACGCACACACGCAGATATAGTGACCTACCCTTTTATTCTCCTGCTGCAGGGGTCTTTATTACTCATGGCGATGTGGGTGTAGGCACTATTGTGGGCTCCGCCGTCTTCAACATCCTGTGCATCATCGGAGTGTGTGGCATCTTCGCTGGGCAGGTGTGTGTGTGTGTGTGGTATTTACACCCATCTATAAATGCAAAGGCAATCTAAACCTCCCCCACTGCAGAGAGTAAAGTGTTGTCTCTGAGAAGAACAGTGTTTGTTTTTCTTTTGTGTGTAAAAGCAGCTGCGTGTGTCTGTGCGGGTGTGTGCGCACACGCACTAAATGGGAACCAAATGTTTGAAGTAACTCCTGCACATCATTAGCTGGTGGCTCTCTTTGTGTGGATGTGGCCATTTCTGCTGCATTCTGGCGCTTACATCATTAACGGACAGCTGTCTACTGATGCCATCTGAGGCCATGGCGGCGCACTGGCCTCCGAAATAACAACCATGGAGCGTGGGCGTGATGGGCAGCATTAGGTTCTTTTACACAGGCAGTACAGCCAGAATAGCTGCCGTGTGTGTGTGTGTGTGCGCGCGCACGCAAGGGCGAAGAAGGAAGTTATTGCAAGGAGACGAAATAGACTCAGAGAACAGTGTGTGTTTAAGAAAACCCAGAAAGACAGGTTGATGGATTCAGTTGGGATGTACATTTCAGCAAGAACACTCCTCCCATCTTTTTTAAATGGTTTGTTTTGGCCAAAAAGAGCTGCTCTGGCCCATGGCCATTGGTAAACATCTTTATATGTGTCAGGAAAGTAAGACAGCTTTTCTCAATCCCGCCACTCATTATTGTATTCAGGTAAACCACAGTAAGTCCTGCAATCATTGCCAAAAAGTTGCTGTTTGTGGTGTTCTCACCGATATTCTCTCTCTATGGTGTTTTTTGTTTGTTTGCTTTTCTGAAAATAAAAGGGCTGTAGAACTCAAATCCAGGCAAACGTTGTTTAACAAGCAGGTCCATGTCAACTGACTGTCAGGTTGCAAGCATGGTTTCCAAGGCTGCAACCACTAAGTCCTCCCCTTCAACTAAGGGCTATGTTACACCATATATCTATACAGTAGGCCTGGTCACGGTAACCGCATACTGCTACACTGCGGTCACTTGAGACGTACCTTAGCTATAACCTTGTAACCATCATCACTGCCCCCCCCCCCCAAAAAAAAAAAATACAGTTTGGCATGGAGATTTTTACTATTTGAATTATAATTTATGTGTAGATGTAGATAATGCCATGTGCATTAACAGTATTCCCACATGTGGGTAAGCGTAGCTGCAGGCAGTCTGACAGAAATACGTCAGATAACTTGGTGGCAAAGTGTATGTGTGTGAACTGGACAATTACCGCACAACTGCGTTAATTTCTTGCTTTTTTTTGCTGCGGTAATAAAAAATGCCAGCCGTGCCAGCCCTACATCCATAGCTTATGTGCGACATCTGTCTTTCTGTCCAATTTCATTTCGCCGCCCATGTTAACAGGTTGGATCTAACACACTGCCTCTGGGAAATGCTTGTTTTAGGCATGGTTTCAGCTGAGCTGCTATTGTCAGTCTGCTTGAGAGTAGAAGTAGCACCTATTTTTCGCATAACAGGCAAGCATATTGGAAGCGCATATTGGTGCGCATATTGCGCATATTGGTATATAAAGATGCTTTGAAAGATAGTAGCAGCCTCTCCGCAGACGTTCCAGTGTGAAGTCATGTACAGCAACAATGGAACACAGTTGGAGTGATGAGAGATACAGTAGTAGCAGCTCCTCAATAGAGGCATCAGACTGTCAGGTCTGGTGTGAAGAGAAAAAAAAAAAAAAAAGACACAAACGAAACAGTGATGAAACAGGGATAAAACGAGCCCTGAAGCTGAGCTGGCTTCGTCAGAGGCCATAGCTGAATCCCAGTGTCTGCTCCCCTAAGCCCTGAACCCTCAAAGGCTTTGCTGGCATGAATTGCTATCAAGATTGACTGATTTCATGACATTTAAGTCTTTGAGAGTATGGTGCTTAGGGTTAGCTTGGACATCATCGGGATTGAGACAAGGGTGTGTGTGTGCGTGCGTGCGTGCGTGCGTGCGTGCGTAACCTCAACTTTTCTCTACCCTCCTGACCACCAGGTGGTGATGTTGACCAAGTACGCTGTGTTCCGGGACTCCATCTGCTACACATTCTCTGTGGTGGCCCTCATCGTGGTGAGTCTGCCCTCTGCCCTACACCTCTCCTCCAACAGTCCCTCTTGAGGAAAAACCCCTCTGTGTCTAACTTTTAACTTGTAATCTCTGTCTCTCTCTCTCTCTCCATCTTCTCCTCCCTGTCGTCAGTTCATCTATGATGAGAAGATTGTGTGGTGAGCATCTGCTTGAATGACGAAGCAATATTTCAGTACATTACAATTCAATGTTACTGTAGATGCACACACACAAATTACACTTACGCTGTCCCAACTGTACTTGTTTAAGACACTCACTCATATTCTAGATTGCTCTGCCTTGTGCTTTCTCTTTGTACTAATGCGCTCTAATCACACTTTTAGGTCAATTGGGGAGACATAAGAGCAGGTTAGGCATGGGAGTGTCTTCAGTAGACAGTGTGTGACGGTGTGTCATTGTAAATTTACATATTGCTCATTTGTCTTCATTTTTCCTTGTCCTCTAGGTGGGAGTCTCTGGTTTTAGTGGTCATGTATTGCATCTATATTCTCATCATGAAGTGAGTAACGATCCATTGTTTTAAAGCTGCTATTATATTAAGTTCTTGTGGAATTATTACTTATGGTTTCAAGTTGTCTTGAATGCAACTTTGCATTCACTCAGAGTTTTTAATGCAGGG
>JAVQKI010428295.1:0-11880 GCA_036025975.1 Nematalosa erebi | reverse complement strand
ATCTCGAACACAGGCGCGTAAATAAGCGCGTAAAGGCCATAGCAGAATGCGCGCAGCCAGTTACGCGCGAGATAAGCGCTTTTTCAGACTTACGCGCATGGGAGAATCGGCCCCTTAGTGATTACCTAACTGCAGATAGAAACAAAGAATGGGAAACATCTCGGTTTCTCTCAATGAAACAATTATATCTTGATTTTGCTTTAAACCCTTGTGTACTTCCTGTGATTTTTTTGGGTAAACAGAGTTTTCAGAGCACACATTTCCATACTTAGTCATTTGTTTGTCTTTGTATCTTATGTTTCAGGCAGACACCGAGGTGGCCATCACAAAAGCGTGCATCATCCTGTGCATTTCCACGCAGCTAATTAAATCAACCGCCCCCAGTCCTGTCGGAACCAGACAAACAATTACACACTCAGACGACTAAATGTACTACAGCAAGTGATAATTGTGAGAATGTCAGTTAATGTGTGTAAAAGTCTATGTTAATTGGGTTAGTTTAGAGGAAATTGCCGTCGCTTTTAACTTCTTTTCGTCTTTTTTTTCTCCTCTTTCCTCTTTTTTTCTCTTCCTCTCTATATAAATCTGCCCACTCACTTCAGCGTATTGCTACCCAGAGAATGGGTGTTGGATCTCTAATGAACTTTCAGAGAGCATATATGGCAATGACGCAAAAGCGCGCTATAATGTGTTCCTCTTCTCTCTCTCTTTCTCTCCCCCTCTCTCCCTGTCTCTTTCTCGGGTGACTGCAGTATCGCTCTCCCCTGCAGGCCTCCGAGGACAGTCTTTAATCCTAATTGAAACAGAAGCCAAAAGTGCCGGCTGACACAGTGATAATGATGCAGACACAAACGCTGAACTTCCAGCTGAGAGGAGAGGAGAGCAAGCGAGAGAGTGAGTTAGAGGGAGAGATAGAGTCAGAGAAAGAAAGAGAGAGAGAGGGTTTGAGATCGAGAGATTGAATTAGAATTAGGAATAATTAAAGTGAAAACATCAAGGAGAAAGAGCGAAAGAGAACAAAGTCAGACAGAAGATATACGTTGATAAACATAAACAGTCTAAAAATACACATATGGGAAGGAGGGAGACAGAGAGGGATTTGGATAGAGGTCAAGATCGACTGAGATGACAGAGATAAGTAGACAAAGAAAGAAACTTTCAGACAGAGAGATTGAAAGAGGAAAAAGAGAGCAGTTTTGTTTTTTTTTTTTTTTTTGTCTGGCTTCCCTCTCTTCATTGCTCAAGCGCTGTATCATAAAATGAGAGGGCCTTTTAGCGTAATACTGAAATTAATGAACTCAAAATATGTCAAGGAACTGTGAAAAACCAGGATCAGAGACCTGCAAAAAGCTCCAGCAAATAGACAGCCATTACCAATTCACTGGTGTTAAAATCCAATTATTTTCAGAACAGTGTAATTTTCAGCTTCCTGGATTACGAACAATGACGTTTAATGGAATTCTTACCGACAGGAAAACTTAAAGGAGAAAAAGATGGGGAGGACCTGAACACTTTTTCTTATCCCTGACAATCTTATTATCCTTTCAACAAAAGAGGTGATTCTCCAGCATACCTGCAAATCGCTGTATCATTGTGAGTTATAATTTTTTTCCGGCCCACGTGTAATTTTATATAAGGGAAATGAGTGAGAAAGCACGCTCAGTCTGACAGTTTAGTTCAGAGCTAAAAGCACATTGACTCAAAACCACCCTAAGGAAACCGAAGTTGCAAAAAATAGGATTTAACATCCTTAGTTAAATAGTTAAAGAGTTATTGACAATATCCATTTAGGTGTTTCATGGATATGTGCGTTTTGGAAATGGTACTCTGTTCAAATATTGGATGTGAAATGGATGGCAGTATTTAAATATATAACAAGGTCTTTCATAGCAGTTTGCTATAATTAATCATAATCCATTGGTTCAATAATGCACAGTAAACCGACTATCACTGCAGTGTTTTAAGCAGTGCGGAGGGCATGTTTGAAAACTATAAATGCCCCCTCAGCACATCTTCAGAGAGAATCTCAATTTTGCCTGCGGGTTCCATTACATTTCCCTAAAACTTACTTCTTGTATCACCTTGACGTTCTCCACCTCCCCTTCCCACTTTGTCAGCAAACGTCCACCAGCTGTTTTCTCTCTCTACTCCCTGGGCTCTCTGTGTTTGCTTTTGAAATACACACACTGAGAAAGAAGACGATGGGGCTGCCCCCCGGAGTCTCCTCAGCGCATTGCCCACCACCATACTATGCACACACACACACACACACACACACACAAGACTCTCTCTCTCCAAGCTGCAGGGGATGTGATGGCAAAGGGGCAAAGGAAGGTATTATAGACCAAAGCTGTTGCCATATAAAAAGTCCTTTGACAAGTGCTGGGGGGTTCATCTTCACTTTCCTGTGCGTGCGTGTGTCTGTGTTCCTTGTGTGTGTGTGTGTGTGTGTGTGTGTGTCAGGAGCTCATGCAATATTAATGCATTGATATGCTAATCCGACACCTGATCATCATTCCGTTGCTCCTATCTGCCCCCCTGCGCCGCGTTGTCTTGCCTTGTCGGCATTTTTTTTTCCTCCGAGCACCGGGTGTTCGCACACACAGAGGCCTCAGAGAAAGCTTTGTGCTCCAGCCCTACTCCCCTATCGTGTGGTAACCCAGGGTTGTTTGTTTGACTGCTTGACATGTAATAAGGTATAATAAGGTATAGATGGTATGCTGTGCTGTATGGAAGGTTCTAGAATGGAAAAGTATTGTCAAGAACTTTTAAACAAACTATGCCTGTGAAAATAGGTGTCAGAAATGGGTGTTGCATTTATGCATGTGTGTGTGTGTGTGTGTGTGTGTGTATGTGTGTGTGTATGAGAGAGAGAGACTGATGGTGTTAGTGTATGGGTGTGTGTAATCAACAAAATCACATACAGACCAAACATTAACCAAACATTACATGCAATTGCAGACTGCATAATGTCAACACATGAGTTGAGTACTCAAATTCCGCTTTTTTTTTCTTTCATTTTTTTTTTTTTCTTTTTTTTGGGAACACGAGCTTGAAAACCATGAAAAGCGGGTTTTCTCCAAAGCCTTTAAGAACAGAGCTGTTGAACAGCTCTTCTGACAGGTCCACCTCTGGCTGCCTGCTTTGATCTAGCCAAGGATTTGCTCAAGTATTTCAGCCCCACCTTAATCTCGGAGCAGACCGTAAACTCGGTTTAACTGCTGCTCGACACGTGGCCGTATGGACCGCAGACTGGCTTTGGCTCGCTTTTAAAGCCAGCATGGGTTAAGCTTTGCGCTCTATACGCTGCATTTGTCCCATACCTGTTTGGATGCAAAGGGATTTGTTAGGGAAATAAAGCTGGATTCTACTGTATAAGCAATGATGATTTTGGGATTACTGCATAGCTTCAAGCATAACAATGTTGCTGATTCTAACTTCCCCCTTCCTTCTGTACAGCCGGCTGTCGAGTGTTTCATCTCTGCAGAGTTGACTTGAGCGGCTCTGCCCTGGCCAAATTAGTGTGTGTGTGTGTGTGTGGGGGGGGGGGGTGTTTTATATAACCCCCTCCTCTTTTGCTAAGTGGTGAAGAGGATTCAATTTGATGGGTTTGATAGGCCCCTGCATGATTGAAATTCAGAGACGTCCCTTTCCCTTCCTCAGATATGGAAATTTTTCTTGGGCGAGACCTCGCTATTTCAGCATATCAATGCGGTTAATAGGGGATGGTTAAACAGGGAGGGGGGTGCACTAATCTCCCGTGCGGCAGAGATATCACCCATAATTCAGCAAAGTTTCTCTCTCTCTCTCCTCTCTGTCTCTCTCTCTCTCTTGCTGCCAACAAGCACCCTCACTTGAGCTTGCTGATCCTCTTAGTGTAGATTTACAAAGGGGAGAGAGGGCTTGTCATTCTTCCTTTGTTGAAATATGATGATAAAAACGACATAATTGGTGGAAATGCGTGTCTCTGTTGAACCCAGATTAAAAAGTTGGGCAGAGTCTATTGTTTCGCAAGTGTACCTGCCATGCCCTCTATTTGAACAAATTCACAAAGGTAGAGACATCAGGGATTCTGGCACCTGGAATACTATTGCTGTCGGTACAAAATAAAGAAAATCAGAAATGTCCTGCCTCTCTTCACTGCCTTATCACAAATATGCATAGTATAGGGTGTATCTATACTTTATCTAAAAACGAAAGACTGGATAAGATCATAAAGAAGGCTGGATCTGTCACTAGATCCAAGATGGACACATTGAAGTAGTAGTAATATTTGCATGACTGCTGTAAGTTAATATTCCATATTAGAACAAACAATATGCTCTTAACAATGAAAGGCACAATAAAAAATGTTGTAAACAATCCAGATTCATAGTGTAATTGTGTAAAATTGCAATTCATTTCTATACATGCAAGGCGTGCTACATGTAGGCGTGCTACATTTACAAAGCATTTTTCAAGCACTGAAAAGATCTTTTACGAAGAAAGTATAGGTTAGTACAAGTATATATACTTTTTTTTTACCCCATAAGGGAAATTTGGTCTCTGCATTTAACCCAATAGTGACTTAGTGAACTGTACAGTGAAGCGAAGTACACACAAATCCAGAGCAGTGGGCTGCCTGCTACAGCGGCGCCCGGGGAGCAGAGAGGTTTGGTGCCTTGCTCAAGGGCACTTCAGCCTTAGTCTATTGGTCAGGGATCGAACCGGCTACCGTTCGGTTTCAAGCCGAAGCCCTAACCAGTAGGCCGTGACTGCCAAGGGGGCCTTGCTAACTACCGCCAGTGTGTACGATTGTGATGCATGGATGCGATTGTGTGCCAGAATGCTGACCACACAGTGTGAAGGAAGGAATGAAAGAGCCAATCACAGTCGGGGATGATTAGGAGACCAGATTGAATGAGCCAGGTTGAGAATTAAGCAGTAATGTACAACTAAGCTTGTGCACTGAAATTCATTCAGCAGCTATATAGGAGATCTTGCCAGGCAGGGCTCAAGGAGTAACATTGAATGTGTTGGTTAAATGTTCCACCTTCCAGAAAAGCTACCGCTCTCTCTGTGTGCACCAATATTCTCCTTTCCCTCTAATTTGATCTCTCTCTTTTCTCTCCACCTTCACTCTATCTCTCTGTCTCTCTCTGCTCCCTCCTGCTTCACAACCAATCAACCTTATCGCCTTGTCTTGTTTCATGAGTGGTTCGGCAGAGTTGACGTGGGACAGCCAACTGGTCCTGCAGTGGCATTCTCCTCTCCTCCACACCTCCTCCTCCTCCTTCCTCTTTCTCCTCTCCCCACACAATCCATCGCTCTCTTCTCTTCGTCCTCCAGCAAAAACCCTCTTGTACCCACAGCTCATTACCCAGCCGCTGAAGCAGTCTCTCCACTGCTGACATCACCTCCACTGACACCTGTGGGGCTCCCCGGAACACAGATTTCCATGGAATCCATCACAGAAATCAAATTCTTGTTCCCTCTGTGCAATCTAAGCAGGATTTTCAAGGTTTTCTCTTTTTTTCCTCTCTTTTCCCCACTTCATGAAATTAAAATGGCAGAAGGGTTGTCAAGGTTCAGAGGAAAAAGTGCTGGATCAACTGCAAAAATCAATGAGGCTACTTTGTGAGGATCACAACTCTTGGAAGACAGAAATGGGAAGAGCTGATGAAGTTTATATCTATGTATTTGCCATGTTCATCAATTAGAATAATACTAATACTGATAAATCATACTGAAAAGGGAATATTGAGCGAACAGTAATATTAAGCTGAAGCCCTAGGCGGCGCTAGCCTGCCTAAGAGAGCTCTACAAGTGACCAACAAAATATTTTAGTATGTTTTCATCGTTGTCATTTCAGTATGTTTTCATTTAAAGGTCATAAGTAAACTACCACTATAAAAACAAAATGAATTTCCATCCTGAGAAGTAGAAGTTTTCTCGTAATGTTCTTGTTTGTGATTACCCCACAGGGCAGACTCTCTGTTCCTCCAGTGTGTTCTCATTCAGGTGCAGTGTGTGCATCTGCTCTGCCATTACCCAGATTGTTAGCAAAGCACAAGGCACCTTATCGACTGTCCTGCACCTGTGAATAAATCTGTTTGGGCTGCTTATTTTAGACTTTTTTGTTGGCTTACGGCTATATAGTCTGTTTATTTATTTGTTTATTTATTTTGGAGATGCCTGTTCAGCCCAGCCCAGAATATTTTTAATGAATAATTGAATGAATAAGATGGATATGAATTTATTCAGACGGAGCCCGGTGAGAATTGTGTGAATGAATGATGATGTTCTTTTCCTCAGGTTAATCTTTTGATCGCCTTGCCAAGGACCGATTCTCATTAATCTTCATTCATCTTCATCTAGGTCTCTTAGTTGATTTCAAACAACATCTATATTACATAATCTTACAATGCACTGTATGCGTCTCTCTCTCTCTTTCTCTCTTTCCCAGACAACCAGGGAATGAAAAAGGATGATGTGCTGTGTGGTTGCAAGATACTGTGCTGTAAGTTGGAACAGATTTTATGACAGTTATAGAACACACACCCATACCCCTGTAGTTCTATTTAAGGAGATGCAGCGTGTCATGTGACTCGCAATACATATTTTGCGGATACCAAAACAGATCATCCATCAAATGCCAGGTGCAGACCGAGTATGATGCTGTAAATCAGAATCACAGCCCCATACAGCGGCTTCTCATGCCCAAGCTCTCCTTGACTGCACTGCATATGTGGTCTTTTCATTCTTTCAGTTGAGAGGGGGTGGTAAAATCACAACTGGAATCGTACTAACCATTACAGTTAGGTTGTCAGTAGTTAAAAAAAAAAATCAAGATTGGTCTTTGAACAGTGAAGTCTTGATCCAGCAGAGGGAGGAGAAGCAGGCTGACTGAGTGAGTAATGTGATCTTTCCCCATCAATGAGAAGACGAGGCTGACATCTTTCAGCCGGCTGTGTCTGTCTCTTCTCTCCCCATTAGTGCTAGGCTAGTGGTGACAAACCAGACAGGCTGCGGTTGTTATATAATGGGGATGGTAGAGTCGGGGGGCTGCATCACTTACTGTCATTTTGATATAATCCGTACATCAAATTACAGATATTTTAAGATTGTCATCTTTCCCCCCCCCCATCACCAGTATTTTAATGAAGCTGTGTTTGACTACAGACTGTAGTTTAGTATATGGCAGGACACTTTTGAAATTTAATTCCTTGTAAGTGTCCAATATAATTGACTTACCATTAGCATTAGAGAGCAGGATAACAGTAGAGCAGATGACAAAATTGTTCATCAAATGTAATTACCCTAATACCAGCGCTGTCACCATCCTCAAATAATAACAGCATTTTGGAACAAATTCAATTATTATTATTATTTTTTTTAATGCCCCATAGTGCTAAAGCATGCAGCCCCTCTGCCGCATACTGTAGGCATATTTGCACCATGGTGCCTGAATATCAATAAGAAAATATTTGGACAGTAATTTTGTGAAAAATGTGCCCACGGTCTATTGGTCTATCCAAGCTCTCCCCATGTGTCAAAAGCAGCCTGTTTCCCCACCAAGTTAATAATTCACACACTGCTGACTGTCTAATGGGGAAGTGTGGGAAAGTCATCGACTCAAGGCAGTGCCTTTAGCTCCTAGACCCTGATAGACATCACTTTGACAGATGTTCTAACGCAGACTTAATCTATTTTATAAGTCAGGGAAACGCCCTCATTTCAAATGGCCAATGAAAAAAAATGTGATGTTTCAAACAGAGTGGTCGTATATTTTCTGCATATTTCCAAAGAATATTCATAATAAAGCTGAATTTCTTTGGTCTTTGTCAGTGCAGGCTGGATGATGTGTAAGCTTTGCCAAGCTTTTGGGCAACCAAGAGACCACTCTGAACGATGGAGAGGTGAAGATGTCACAGAGACACTGTGACAGCATAAAAAATTAATGAGAGACCCTTTCATAGTTCCCTGTGTCTTCCAGGAATACAGCCAGGCCTATCTACCCGACTCAAACATTCTGCCAACTGCCAGAAGACACTGCAGAGCCCTTGGACAAGCCAAAAGCACAGTAATTTGTGTTGTTCTTGTTAACGGCATAGACCCAACCCTATCTTACAATTTATTGAATTCTGTTAATGACATAGTCTGAGTCAGAAATGTAAAAGGTCAGTATTAACAATTCTGGGCTAGAGCAGTACACCTAATGACTAGGGTAGTTTTAAGCATACCTGAGGCAAAGGGGGTCAGATAATGACTAGGGTGATGGACACTCAGAGGAGTGTAGTGCGGCGTCTCTGCAGGCCCGAGTCACTGTTCTCAGTGAACCCTCGAAAGTAATTAGCCAGAAATGACAGGGCATCCATCATTTGGTTGAGTTTAGCTTTCTGTAGTCACGAGATAGCTAGGAGCTTCCAGTGTACAACTCAAGCAAGAGTGGTGGCTATGGCTGATGAGCCAGGAGCAGAGATGAGAGGATGAGAGAGAGAGAGAGAGGGCGAGAGAGATGAGTTTCACAGTAAGAGACTTGAGGGAGAGGAGACTCAACCCCCGACTGCGACCAGCTGCTGAAAGGAAATTTGATGTATAAACGTACTCTCTCTAACATTTCATTATTTCCACAGTGAGGGAATTATTTAAAACCTGTTGTGAGTCAGTCATATGCCTACACATGTTAGTGCTGCTCATGTAAGCATTACCACATGGAAGGATCAGGAAGATGTGGATCGCACGTCTATGTACCACAGTATATACTTTTTTCTCATTTTTATCTGTGTTCTTAGAAAAATTATGTGTGGTTACGGAAAAAAAAAAAAACATTAAGAAAATTAAGTACATGCTGTCGTAAGTTCTGGAAGGTTTATTTTGTTGTTTGTTTATTTCTTAATCTGCTGTATGTAATTACTTGGTTTTAATGTGCCAAAGGAGGGCATAGTCTTGAAAATGGTTTAAAAAACTACACTGTGAGTGTTACTTTTATTATGGGAATTTAACACCATTCACATCTAGTCATTGTTCCCTGGGCCATCTTTATAAAAAGATTCTGACATTTTGGACTGACACCAGAAAGTAGCCAGACGGATGGATAAATTGTGGATGAACCCTTGACTGCGGGCACCTAAAATGTCACCAAAGATAGGCAACAAAAAGGAAGATCAGCCTGAAAGGCACAGAGAGATAGATACTGTGTGTGTGTGTGTGTGTGTGTGTGTGTGTGTGTGTGTGTGTGTGTGTGTGTGTGTATTTGTGTGTATAGGTGACAGTGCAGCCCAAATTGTAAGGCAGGAGACAAGAGAGAGTTCGAAAGCGATACAGTACATAGGACTAGGAGAGAGAGACAGAAAGAGAAAGCCAGTGCTAGGAAAGCTACATATTATTTATTCATTGATTCATAAGATGGCATTGTGGCTGGAACATCTTGTTCATCACTCTTCACAGGACCTTGGGACACAAAGACAGGCCACATAAGGAATTGTTTTAACACACACCAAAAATGTATAATCTCACTCAAGGATAGGTACTGTTTGCCATTGAATCTACCTGCAAATCACTTAGTGAAATAATGACTCAAGGTCTCTCTTGGTTGGCTGTCCTAACAAAAATGATCAGACATTGTGCCAAACAATATGGCTTAGGTCTGAAGCTTTGCAAAAGGGAAAGGATTAAAAATAAATACATACTCGAGGGCAGTCAGAAAACTCTAACCATTAAGATTACACATTGTTGAGCATGAACTATTTCAAGACATTTCGAATGGTATGAGAAGCAAGATTTCTAGTAAGATACCAAAGCTTTGTTTCGTCATGCCACACACAATGTGCAGCATCACAGATCATGTGAAATTTTCACTATTTTTTAATTCAGACAGGGTGGATTATAATGGATTTTGATGCTGTCATTCCCATGGAGGAGTTTTGGCCAAGAATAGCAGCGATAAAATAATCCGCAAAGATCAACAGGAAGACTAAAAGCAGAGTGCATTGTAATCTACTTGTCATCGCTCTTTTTTTCCCTCTCCCTGTCTCCCTCTCTTCTGTCGCACCCTGTTGGGCTGTTTATCTATTCATCTTTTTCACCCCCTCCCTCTCTTTAGCTCTCTCTTTCTATCTGTCTGTATCTATGTTTGTCTGTCAGCCCTCCTTCCTTCTCTCTCACTCATCTCTTTCTCTCTCTTTCTAAAGAGCCCATCTTTGCAAAGCTCTCTCGGGGCATGACCTTGGCCAGTCTAGAACACAGAGACTAGACAGCCAGTAACAAATGAATAAAAACTCGCCCGTCCTCACTGCTACTCTCCTATGATGTACAAAGCCACTCAGGCAACAATGGCTGGAATCATATAAAATGCATGGAGAATATCCATTTTCAGTCAGAACACAGCATTCTATTTTTTGATATTTATTTATTTATCTACTTTGCTGCGTGAACAGTTTGTCCTATATTTGAGTGTGCACATCTCCTGGCGCCATTGTGTGTTCACATAGATCATGTTTCCTCGGTCGACACTGGGTTGCTGGAAAACACATCACAATCTGGCGGACAGCACATGAAAGGCACGCAGGCATGTGATCACTCCCATAGGATCGCACTTCATCAGCAAGAAATGAGAGATAAAAAAGGGGATAGAGAGAAAGAGATGGAGAGAGAGAAAGAGAGTAAGCAAGAGTGAGAACAAAAAGTTAACAAGACTTCATCATGCATGCAGCTGTGGGATGATACACAAGAATCCTTGAATGGCATTCTGCAGGTCTATAAATAGCGCTTATGAAAAATTCATTAGTCATATTTAGAGCAGCATCAGCCTAACGTATTGTGGGTCAGAATGCAGTGGTAGATGTACTGCAGACAAAACCAAAGGTGTGATAGCATCTGTCTGAGCATAATCAAAGCATATGTGCGGTACACTTGCAAAGTGAATCTCTAATGCATCACAGAGATAGGCCAAAAACTGCACATGATGCTCAGTGGAGCGGTATGTAGTTTTGCTTTGTTGTCTTGCAATCCCAGACTCACAGTCATGATGCAACTCTGACAGAACAGTGAAACAGCCTTTTTCCCCCACAAAGTTGTTGACATGTTGTGTCAGGTATGTATTGATTTATTCTCATGTTTTATTTCCAGAAAAGATTCAAGAGAAGCCTCTCAGCATGTGCAGAATGACTAGAACTATTTGAAGACGTTGTATTTTCAAAGGCACTGCAAGCCTGGCAAGCCATCCTATAATATAAATGTATAGGCTGGGCATGACTGATAGAAAGGGCTCGATTCTAGGGGCGGAATTGGCGGCTATCTTTCAAACTGGGTAGCGCTACAACCAATCAGAGCAACACTGGCAAAAACTGCAAATAGCCTACCTTTCTGCTGAACTTTCAAAGAAACACCCAAGTCTAACACCTCCACAGTTGATGAAAGTTGAAAAGCCTCATAGAGGTACAAGTATTGGAAAAACTATATTTGGGAAATTCTGTGTGACAAAACTGTCAGGTCCACACCGCCAACACAATGCCATGGTGTGAATAATTATTACAGAACATGTAAGCATTCACTCCTCTTGGTTGTAGAACAGATTTTACGAAACGTTTTACATAATCATTTGCATCACACAACTACCACAGTATAAAACATTACACAGCACTCTATTCTCCACACCATTACATTTTCTTACGATCGTTTACACACTAAAATAAAATGATCACATAATTAGCCAAACTCCTCTCTCAAGGAGCAAATTTGCACACATTAAGCACAATTTCTGCATCATACTTTTTGCAAAACTCTACACTCAGTGATTCGCAAAACAGTACATTTTAACTTTTGACACAGAAATCACTGACAAGGTTTCATATGATACTGCCAATCTAAATACTGTCATCCAGCTGAGCTAAAACACAG
>JAVQKI010428232.1:0-11667 GCA_036025975.1 Nematalosa erebi | reverse complement strand
AAAACGGAAAAGAGAGAAATCAAAGGCAAGGTTGTGGTGGTAAAACGCCTGGGTTCATGTCAGAGTGACACATACACACACACACACACACACACACACACACACACACTCACACAGAGTTTCTATAACCTCTAGCCTAGGACTGTCCTCATACTCTGGTTCTCTCTCTGTGGAGCTGGAGAGCACTAACAGGGGCAGAGCAGAGCCAAGCCAGCCCATCATCATCATCATCATCATCATAATCACTGTCCCTTAACAAGCCATTACGGGCAAAACAGGCCAAGAGAGAGAGAGAGAGAGAGAGAGAGGCGGAGAGGGGGGCCTGCGTGCCAAACACAACACGGCGTCTGGCAGTATCACTGCACCGAACGCACAAATAGTCACTCTCTCTCCCTCTGTCTCTCTCTCTCTCTTTCTCTTTGACCCAACCAACCAACTAACTCATTTCCCAAGCAAAATGTTATTGCTGCGAATATCAACTCCAAAACTGCAAGCGCGGAAGAACAATTCGGGTGGTCACGTTGAAAAACAGTGCCACGAAAGAAAAATGACAGCGCCTGAGACGGCAGATGGAGGAATGGAGAGAGAGAGAGAGCACCAGGTCCAGTTTTCTTGAGTGTGTTTATACAAGCACTGGCCACAGAGGGTGCCGCCATGCCGTTTATTGTTTGTGAGGGCCCAAAGTAAATAACCAGGAGTGAAGCTGGTTCCAGAAAAGCACTACAGACTTTAAATGCTAGACTGAGAAAGAGAGAGAGAGAGAGAGAGAGAGAGAGAGAGAGAGAAAGAGAGAGAGAGCTTCCAAAATAGTCCTAATCATAATAACACTGAGGATAACAGATATAAATCTTCATGCAAATGATGAGGTGTATAATATAGAGTGTATGTGTGTGTGTGTGTGTGTGTGTGTCCATGCGTGTGTGTGTGTGTGTGAGTGAAGGGATTTGGCTAACTAATGAGAAGCAGGATGAGGTGAGGTGTATAATGTAGAGTGTGTGTGTGTGTGTGTGTGTGTGAATGGATTTGGCTAACTAATGAGAAGCAGGATCAATTCTGGAGGTGTGTGTGTGTGTGTGTGTGTGTGTGTGTGTGTGTGTGTGTGTGTGTGTGTGTATGTTAATATAGCACTTGAGTGGTCGGTGTTTAGTTCTGCGTATTTGTGGCAGGAGAGGTTGTGCTGAATTCTGGAGAGAAGAGAGATATACTAAAAATGGCAACACACTCACAGGCTCATCAATTAGACATCACTAGGGAATGTTCAGACATCTGTATGTGGTTTAGGTAACGGCATGTGGACTGACGTCTAGTTCTCAGGTCAATATGCAGAACAAGAGAGAAGCACAACAAACACACGTAGATCAGATCAAGACAGAGCAAAGGCTTACTGTGCATGTGTGGGAGACAGAGAGAGAGAGAAAGAGAGAGAGGAGAAAGAGAAAGAAAAAGGAGAAAGAGAGAGAGAGAGAGAGAACAGAAAATGAAAATAAAAAAGACAATATATAATGAGAGGAAAAGAAAGCAAAGGCAAAGAAAAGAAAAAAAGAAGGAAAATGTACAGGAAGTAATTGTGTAATTTCCAGAAAGGGTTAAGTCATATGACCAACCTTTTGACTAATTATCAGAGTAGAATGGTCTCTCTCTCTCACTCTCTTTCAACATTTCCTTTTTTTAAATCCCTCCCTCTCTCTTCTTTCCTTCTCTGTCTTTCCCTCTTCTCCTCTTTCCCCCTTTTTCTCACTCACTGTCTCTTTCCCACCTTCCCTCTCTCTCCTCTCTCTCTCTTCCTCTCTTCCTCCCTCCCTCCCAGAGTGTGCTGGAGAGTGGTTATTGATACACTCTTCCAACAGGATCTGAGGTGTCAGGCTGAATGGTGGGAAAGCGCTGGGATGTCTGCTGAGCTGTGAGGCGGCCGTCTCTCTCTCTCTCTCACACGACCGCGGCAGTTAAATAGGCGGAATGGGGCCATTGTCTCGCCTGCCTCTGCCCTGAATCACTTCACACCAGCACTCTCTCAGGCTCAGGGCCCGAGTCAGCAAGCCTAGAGGTGGAGGATCTAGAAAGGAGGAGGGGGGGAAGGAGGGGAAGCTAGATGAGGTCACCACAGCAGCAGGAGTCCCACTTCAAGACGTCTTCAAGAGACGGAGGGAACCGACCCGGTTCCTCGTTCCCTCGCAGGCAAGTCGTAGGCGCGCACGCACACGTAGGCCCATGCGCTGTGTGTGAGTGGATGCGGTTGGTAACAATCAGCCATGCAACGCACCGTGGTTCTCTCGCTCAAACACACAATGGCAGCCCAAATGCCCTGTTTGCTTAAACATGGATGTATATTATCATATACATATTAACAGCCTTTTACATTTCCCATTTCCCATTCCCACAATGCCAGCGTTTCCTTTTCTCCTTCCTTGCTCAGTCCGAGAGACGGAAGGGCCCTGGCCTCTGACAGTGGTGGCCATGGTGAGTTTAGTGAGCTGCCCAACTGGCAGAGGGGATGTTTTGATGAAGGAGGAGGAAACACAACGGAAAACTACCAGAAAAAAACATAAACATCAGCAGGAATTTCATTTGTCCTGTAAACATCATAATCACTCTTATCCCAAGATTAGTAACTTATTGGCCAATTACGCAGGCTTCAGCGGTGAGGAGTCCAAATGGTCTCTCTGCGGATTTGAGCGAAACGCTGGAACTCAGCCACTCTCCCTTGGTCACATTTACATACTTCGATTGCAGTCGATTCGCCTCGTGGCGCGTGTTCGACGTGTATAGATGTGTCAGACTTGATTGAATGGATGCGCACGTGTCGTAGAGAAACAAAATGAAAGCTTTGCCCATCTTTGCGGATGCGCTGGAATCAATACAGACTGCCTTGGTGCGTGAGATATGTTCTGGCTGTACGACTGAAATACTAATGAAATTTTGGTGACGCGTATTATCACTTATTTACCAACTTTAATAATAATTTGTTAGGAGTTGCAATATCTCGTCAGACAACAGTGCAAACTATGTGCGGAGTTTCCCACAACTACTATCCCAAAAAGTATGAAATCAATGGCCTAGATAATCTATTCCAGGAATGACGTTTAGCTTGCAAAATGGAGCTTTCAGCATCACATCTACACTGAAGTCGGAATAACCATTAAAACATAATGGCACATCAATACAGTACCTCTGTTTGCGTTTCTCCCGGGCTCCAGGGGGCAGGTGCGCTATGATGGCTTTTACAGATAGGGTTTTATGGCACATCATCCTCGGCTCGTCTGGTTATCTATTGTTCATGTTACAGACACGTTAAGTAAGAGCGAGTGTGAAAGTGGCCATGGTCTGTTCAAACAGAACCGGCTGTGCACAGCGCAGTGACATTCAAGAGCAGGCGATAGGGATCTGCGCGTCTCTGTGTGTGCAAAACAAATTGTAGGGTTAAAATAAACACACGAGAGCTCACAACAGAGACAAAGACATGATATCAAGAGTAGAACATATATACCACAAACACACAAATGTGAAAACACAAAAGACTCTGAAAGATTTGTTCTTGAGGCCCTTGTAGGCCAACATCAGCATAGATAACTGGGTATAAGCAGAATCACAATTCATATAAGGTTACGAAAAATTAAATGGAGATTGATATGGTGAACCGTTTCTAAACTGAACTTGTGTTGGATGAATTAAAAATGTGTTCAAGCCTAGTAATACTGAAGCTTGTACTACTCTGTTTTCGGTTTGATAATAGAAATGGCAAATGCACCGGCAGTGGTGCTGCTGCGCATATGCTGATCCGATCAACGGAGACAATATCAACATATGCCCGAATATTGTGTTGCTGGGACTGGTACCCGAGGTGGCGTGCGGGCCGATGGGACATCGAATCAGATACGAGGAAGACTTGGCGCGAGCGAGGGGATGGAAAGGGGCGGGGTCTGATGATTGGCAGTGACGGGTACGTAATAAGAACACTCAAGTATATAAACGGAGGGAGCCCTACCCACCCCACAGAAGAAACAGTAATCCCTGTAGAAGCACCACGATTTACATCACTGACTGACTGACAGCACATGTTTTGCGCGTCATTTTAACTGAACTTCAGCAGCCGAGCCAACGCTCCGTCCTTCAAGAGATATAACCATTACGGTGGGATGCACGGAGGCGACAACCGCATTGAAGATGGCTAAACTGTGGATATTGACGTTACTATTATTTGTTTAAACTCGATGCTTGGATAATCAACTATTTGCGACACCTGCTTACCCTTTGGATAGATACTACCGGAGCTCTCTGCAGTGGGCTTGAAGAAGGATTAATATTTATTTAACTTTTCCACATTTACCGTTACCCCTTGGAATAGGAGCGCACCAAGAGGAAAGGTTGCATCGCAAGGGAAACGTGCTGCTGCTGCTATTGAAGAGTGCTAAAGGATGGCACTTTGGTACAATATTCTTGTACTTAGCTTAATGATAATCACTCAGGTAAGCCCATTCCTCTGCCCGATGTCTTGCATCATAGATGGTGCGTTGACGAAAGAGTTTGACTGATGTGTCTGTTGCGCTCCCGCAGGCTTATGGATCCGGTGTATTCGAGCTTGATCTTCACGAGTTTAAGAACGATTACAGTTTGCTGTCCAATGGTTTGACATGTGGTTCCGAGTGTCGAACCTTTTTCCGAGTGTGCCTGAAGAACTACCAAACGTTGGTGACCCCCGGTGAATGCGTCTTCGGCAAATATTTGACGCCTGTCTTAGGGACCAAGTCGTTCAACGTCATGAAGAACAGCGGGGTCAATAAAGCAGTTCGATTACCTATCGACTTTAGATGGCCGGTAAGACAGGAACTATTGCAAATGTTAATAGAAAATTTGGTTTTAAACTTGAAACGAAAGGTTTAGGTGATGCAGCTCTTCTGGTGCTCTCATCTGCCAGGTAGCTGGATAGCGTGAAACACCTGCTTATCTCAGTTTGCCCACTTGCACCCTGCTGTTCAGCTGTTCGGTTATCTCTATTGTATTAGTCAGTATGAAGTATTTGCTTTTTAAATTGAAAAGTACTGCTTCTGTATATAACTCTTACAAAACTTTTGTTGATGTCTAGTCTAATGATATTCACTAACTTAAGTTTAAACGCGTCATTTTGGCTTTTTGTGAATCTAATAGTGAATGTACGATGAGTTTCTTGCCTGCCTATACTAATCAAGTGCATGTTTTATTCGTAGGGATCATTCTCTTTAATCATTGAAGCCTGGTATGCGCCGTCCCAGGAATTACCTTTAGGTGAGTATAGGCCTCCACCAGGGGGAGACTCTCATTTTATTATTGTACATAATATAAAAAATGTGTTTTAAAACTTTTATGTTGCAATTTATTGTATTTAGAACAAGATCACGTTGCCATTATTTTCCACTGTTGTTTTTTATTGTTGTTTTTTTAAACGTGTGGGGGTGATTCTTGCCCCCCCCCCTCCTCTCACAAGCGCCCCCCTCACCGCACCCTCTCACATCCATTGTTGGAATTACGTGCAACAAGGCACTTATTTCATCCTCTCGCTCCACACAATCGCGCTTCCTCCGGTTTATTTTTGGCGTGGGAAAGTGAGCAAGTCTTTGGTGAGAATATCTAAACCTCGCCAAAACCTACTGACGGCCTTTTCCTGTACTTTACACCTTTTTCTGTTCCGACCTTTGGAGAGGGGGGGTGATAGGGTCGAAAATGTTTTGCTCACACAAAGGAAGAGGAAATTTAAATAGCGGTACAGTGCGCTCTAGAATCTCTTTAAAACATAAACCAATGAATCTTGATAGGCAATTTAAAAGAAAGACACTCAAATGTCACACTTTTCCCACCAGTAAATAGGCCTATTACATTATAAAACAGCCGAATTTAAATGGCCAAAGCTGTCCAGAATTAGGAGGCGCTTTTTCAGTTTAGTTTTTTAATATGGTTATGTGACCTCATATTTTGTGTTTGTTTCTATCTTTGCACAGATACACCGGACCCCAAATTCTTGATCAGCTTTTTTGCCACCCAGAAAAAGTTGGAAGTAGGTGCTGAGTGGTCTCGGGATTTTCTGACGTCAAATCAGACGGAGCTAAGGTATTCGTACCGGTTCGTCTGCAATGAAAATTACTACGGCGACAGTTGTTCCCAAAGATGCACTCCCAGGGACGACCGTTTTGGCCACTACACCTGCGATCCTGACGGGACAATATCCTGTTTTCCTGGCTGGAATGGAAAATACTGCGAAGAACGTAAGCAACAGGAGAGGCAATGTCTGTTTGGCCTCGAAATAAAATGGGTTTGCTTTATAGAATATGAGTAGCCTACATGTGGTCAGGAATGGATGAGTCTTTTGGGCACCTGGGCCGGATTTAGGAATCTTCCACCTATCTTCATGAAATTTACATAATCGAAATTCCCCTTAATCATGGTTACATTACCAAAAAAAAAAAAAAGAAGAAGAAAACAAAACAAAACTTAGAAGTTATTCTCAGTGTTGCCCTCACTCAAATCGAGGCAGTTAAATTTTGCTATCATGAAGTGGTCCTCTGAGGGGCACTCTCGCTCTCTCCCTCCCCAGCGCGCGCCAGTTCAGAGAGCTTTTAATCCGACCCGCGCTCTCCAAGGAGAGCAGCACGCGTCGGGTTAATCGCGGCATTATCATCCGCCACGCGCCACTAAATTGCGGTCTCTATTGTTGCAGCGGAGCGCAGCAGCTGCAAACACGGTCCGGACAGCCCACCAGCAACAATGGGGCAGCTGTCCGCTTTTAAGAGTAGGCATCTGCTCGGATCTAACCAGCCGTTAAACACGAGGCTTGTAACCATGTGAAATCAATGTCACATACAACCTAGAAACGCAAAATAGGAGAGGCAAATTAAGATAGTGCTTGAAGAAGCATGCACATTACAAAAAGAACAGATTAATCGTGGTTTGAACCTCATATTATCCTGCAAGACCAAAAGCAGCCACAAGTTTCTTGCTTAAATATATGTTAAAAACAAAGCAACCCAGAGAATTTTTTTATTCAAGCAGATTTTGATTAGGTTTACGTAAGGGTAAATAAGTTAATATATATTTTTGTTGTTTATTGTTTCAGCGATCTGCCGAGAGGGATGCAGCAAAACAAATGGAAACTGTTCGAAACCCGGAGAGTGTGAGTAAGTACAGCGCTCTCGACCTAAGTACAGGTGTAACCGGTGTTTGTTTTCATAATAACTAAAGGTCTTTGTTTGCTTTTGTAGTTGCCGGGAAGGCTGGCAGGGCACCTTCTGTGACGAATGTAAAAGACACCCCGCCTGTAAGCACGGCACCTGTCTAGAGCCGTGGCAGTGCACCTGCGACGAGGGCTGGGGCGGACTTCTTTGTGATCAAGGTGAGTGCAATATCCTTAAATGATACTGCTGGCCAATCCCGCTTTCCCTATTGTCTGCGGCAAAAGTCAGGAAGATAAATTGTCCTCTTAATGGACTGGGTGCATAATGGTCATCCATTTATAAGTATGCTGTCTTGCTGGTGAAGCCCAAATGAAAACAATGCTGAGCACACAAGCAGCAAAAGGGCTACTGGAGGGACTAGAAAAGTGAAGCAAGCTCTAATGACCTCTGGCTACATCTAATATTGTGATTAAAAAGTACTTAACTGGTAGCAGGCAAGTTATGGCTCTTTGGTAGCTCTAAAGGCAGGGAATCTATAACCTAGGTGACCTGAGTCCATTAGGCTACTGTAAACGTGCACTCTTACCCTGAGTAGTATTCCAAAATAGAGATTATTCAAGTAATAACCACTGAATGTTAAGTAAACATGCAGTGTTGGTTGCTGTGTCAGTCACAGTGACACCTAAACTCCCGCATGCTGTGCCACAGGCGCTGAGAGTCCTCAGACTGTGAAAATGCATTAACATGGCGTTGTTTTTGTGACCTTGTGCATCCCTCCCTTCAGACCTGAACTACTGCACCCATCACAAACCCTGCCGGAACGGGACGTGCATGAACACGGGCCAGGGCAGCTACACGTGCACCTGCCACCCCGGCTTCACCGGCGTCAACTGCGAGCGAGAGGTGAAAGTGTGTGACAGCCGCCCCTGCCTGAACGGAGGCCTGTGCACGGTGAGTCTCGGCTTTTCCCACCGCTCTGAACCAGGCAGGCGCTGGCTCGCTCTCTCTTTCTCAGGCCCGCCTTGCTTCCTTTCTCACAGGGCCGATCTCGCCAGAGCTGCCAGCTCAGAGCAAACAGGGCAGACCTTTTGGTCCGCCTGTCGACCCACATTGATAGAGCTTGTAAATGAATGTGTATGGATCGTAGCAAGAGGATGTGTGCGTGTAAGCAGGATAAGCGGTACTGAGATAAACACAACAGTAAGGGGGAATTTCTTGGACTCTGTCCAGAGACATTAAAATAAAACACTGAAAAGTCTTTCTCTCTCTCTCTCTCTCTCTTCCGCTTGCTCTCTCAGGACCTTGAGAGCGGGTACAGGTGTGAGTGCCCGCAAGGGTACGAGGGCACCCACTGCGAGACAAGGGTGCTGACGTGCGCAGAATTGCCATGCTTTCACAATGGCCGGTGCCACGATAAGGACAACGGCAGGAGCTACTTCTGCGAATGCCCAGCAGGCTTCACAGGCCACAACTGTGAGAAGCGTGTGGATAAATGCACATCACTACGCTGCGCTAATGGTAGGTGATGCTACAACTCTAAACAGCAGAACTGCTTCAAACATTTAAACAAACTCAACACGCCAGAGATATTGGCTGAATTCAAATGTCCCCTCTATCACTGAACACCCTCAATGTCATAACTAGCACAAACCACTCAGTCATCAAGTTGATTCATGCCTGATACAAGTTTTTAAGGGATCATGGTTAGGGCCTAAGGGAGACATTGGGATTTATGTATTTTAGCTGATCATGCATAATCTTTCTGATCTCAGTTAGTGAGGATCTGAACAGGTCATTACTTTGTGGTTCAAGAGAAAGCTAAACAGGCTGATACATGCATACTCACTCAAACACATATGTGGCTTCTTCTTCACTTTAAAGATGGTGTTATAAAGGGGTTATAAAGCTGTGTGGCTAATGACTGTGTCCTGGTTGTGTTCTGTCAGGTGGACATTGTGTCAAGGAGGGGAACGTAAGGCAGTGCAGCTGTCGGTCAGGCTTCACTGGCCGCTACTGCGAGATCAACATCAATGACTGCGCCAACAACCCCTGTGCCAATGGCAGCACCTGCAAGGACAGCATCAACGGCTACATCTGCATGTGCCCGCCCGGCTTCCTGGGCCGCAACTGCGACCGCCTCACTGACATCTGCGTTGCACGGCAATGCCAGAATGGCGGAACCTGCCAGAAGGGTGTGGGTTGCGTGTGCCCCCTGCCCTTTACCGGACCTCAGTGCGAGGCGTACGTGTACGCACCTGTCACTACCACGCCCTCGCCGGACGATCGCACACCCTGGGCTGCCGTGCTAATGGGAGTGGGCTTGGTTGCCATGACAATGCTGATCTGCATGGTGTTCGTGGTGCTGCGGTTCGTCCAGAAGCAGAAGGCTCGAGAGCACCTGGACTTGGGCACCAAGAACAACCTGTCCGACTTCCAGAAAGACAACCTCATCTCGGCCATGCAGCTGAAAAACAACAACAAGAAGCTGGGTCTGGAGGTGGACTGTCCCAGCGAAAAGCTGAACTACAAACACATCAACTACCACAAGGACTTCAAGCCCCAGATGGACTACAAGGAAGAGCTGTCGAGAGAAGACAAACTGCATCACAATGAGAAATGTTTAGACGAGAAAAAGCCACTGGGTAGAATATACAGGTAAGGCATCAGAGACAGTTTCTCTAATGCAACTCATCCATTAGACAACTTTGAAAAAAAAAATTGGAATTGAGTTTGAAAAGATTGTTGTCTTTTAATCAAAGCAGTGGTGGTCTAAGAGGAGGACTCATTAAAAGATCTTTTCAAAATCTTTCTCAAATCTTTTTTTAAAGTTGTCTGATGTATCAGATGCATTCATCTCACATGTTCTATGACTTCAGCATTCATTTCCTTCCTTTGGCACTGTTCCAGTTATAAAAGGGTGTTTGAAGAGGCCAGATGATTTGAATAGGGACAGGTGTTAAGGAACCTAATTGGTTGGCTGACTTAATGAGTGAGTTCCTAAGGGAATGAGGCACCTTGAATATTTTCATCCAGTTACAGATGAAACTAGATGAAACGTAAAAGCAAAATAGCCCCTTTCAACAAACACACACACCCAGACACACACACACACACACACACACCTCCAGGTCTTTTCTCACAGCTCACCACAACACATCATGCCAAACAATTTGCATGGCTTACATAGTTGACTCTCCCTTAAAAAACGAAATCACTCGTTCTCCCCCATTTGAGTTTCACACAGTGCACTGTGGCTTTGTGGCCAGATTTCTCCAGAGTGTTTCATGTTTTTCTGAGGCGAGGGAAGGAGAGGACAAAGCTGTGAGCGGTATTTGTTGAGACATGCTTGGATTTCCCCCTCTGTCTACAGCACTGCTCTGCTCTGAGGCTGAGCTCTGGGCTTTGCCTCCACATCCTAATAATGACTGTTGAATTTGTGTTGGTTTTTACAGAGAAAAGCCGGAATGTAGAATATCAACAATATGTTCTTCAAGAGATTCCATGTACCAGTCTGTGTTTGTCATTACTGAGGAGCGAAATGAGTGCGTCATCGCAACGGAGGTAAGCGTCACCTTCAGTTTGGCGTGTGTGTGTGTGTGAGTGTGTCTGTGTGTTTGCTCTTCTCCCAAAATAAACAACCCTGCTCTACATTTTGGAGTAACGTCATGTTTTCTCTGCTCTCTTTACAGGTATAAAATATCAAGATTATCAAGAAGGACTATCTTCTGGACTGTTTACACATAGATGGTTTTCTTTTTTTTTTAATTTAAAAAGTGTGACTTGCTGCTCTTGGAAACTTGATAACTGGAGAGGGCCTGTGCGCAGGCGAATGCAATAGGACTACGTCTGAATGTAAACAGGACTGTCAGGACTGACTCGATTCAGAGTGGAAATGAAACGACCGGAGTGACCGTACTGTAGCTGAAAGACTGACGGCTCATCTGGAATTCTTTTCCTCACTCAAGGGTGTTCAGGGGTTGCCATGGAGACTTCACAAGCACCCACCCACCTTCCAGGAGACGGAAAAAAGACTGATCTATACGTTTGTAATCATGGACCAATGATATTTAATTATTTCCATTCAAAGTTTTTGTTAAATTTAAGTAATATGGCAATCCAATAATCAAAATCATACCTGCCTGACCTGAAGGACCCACCGTCTTCTTCCATCATATTTCCCAACCGTGACTGGGTGCTATGCAAGAGGGACAGAGGGACATTTTTACATGACCAACATTCATACACGTATAGAATAATATTGGAGACAGCTCGCCACATGGGCAGTCTTTGACTTTCTTATCAAAAATCAGCTTTGTAACACTAGTACTGAGAACATTTTGTTGATGTCGAATTTTTTTGTAAAACGAAGTTTATATGCATAATAATCACAGAGCCTTAAATATGGGTTAGAGACCTGAATTAGTGCCCTGGGGGGGTTCCAATAAGATGGTTAAGTGGTAGACCTGTGTAAATTAACCCTGAGGTAGTGGTAAACCTTATAGTAGAAGAGCCTGAATTCCCCATTCTC
>JAVQKI010428195.1:0-11811 GCA_036025975.1 Nematalosa erebi | reverse complement strand
GTGCCGGCTTTAAAGTAGGAGGTCCGAGATGTAACGTTCGAGCAGACGTGACGTCGCCTCCCTTAACAATTGAGTTCTATAGAATCCTCCGACATCCTACATGGCTGTGAACGCACTATAATTCTGTGATTGGAGGTTGATCTGCTCTGACCTGTGGCAACGGAGCGCACCAGCACGGTGTTGAGCTTGATGATGGGGCTGAAGATGTGCTTGGTGTCGGCGGTGCCGGCCAGGTTCTTGCTGTGGCACTTGAGGACGAGGCGCTCGTCCTGCTTCTGCAGGAGCACAAGGATGTCCTCCAGCAACAGAGTGTACAGCTCTGGGGAAGCGGAGATGGGGTAAGCCACACAGTTACCAGGACATGCAGTGTTCAGATCATCTGTGTTTTATCTATGCCACTACTTGATCAAATTTTCTATTGTGATACGCTATTCGGAATGAGTATTATGTAAGGGATAACGTCCTGTGAGGCAGTCATTATCATGGAATATCTCCCGACAGAGTGATTCAGAACTTTTATCACTCTGGAGAGAGTTATTCCACGATAATGACCGCCTCGAGGAATGTTATCCCACTTATTACTGTACATGGCTACCCTATTGAATACATTAATAACATGGCAACGAAGCACGTTTATCATTGGTATCATAGTAATTTTAATGATTAAGATGGATATAGCTTCTGTGAAAAAACGACATCTCTCTAACTTGCAGAACAGCTGATTGGTTATGGCAACGTTCTATTTCACTTTCCTTAACAGCAGTCTGTCATACTTAGCAACAATCCGTTATCAAGAAATATCAGACCGTAAAACGTTGGGAAGTCCCACTGAAGTGAATGGAGCATTCTTCAAGAGCTGTGTAATAATTTCTGGTAATCGCACACCTTGAAAGTAGTTCCACTTTTCTGCATTTCTGTTACATTTTCAATTCGCCAACTTGCTGTGAAGCTTAAATGAACCGTCATGTGAACGATTGTGCATTATTTTCTGATGTACAAATGTCGTTGTCTTTCATTAACCCTTACACATTTTATAGTCTGTTGTGCTTTGTATAAAAATAAATCACTAACCCCTTTAGACATGCTGCACACATTTCATTAAGGCTTATGTGGCTTATACAGCAACAGAAAATACCATGTTATTCAAACGCACATGGAATTTCACACAAGAGGAAGGAAAAGCTCCATTCAAGAAACAACCGGTCTGATGACATGACCAAACTAGACAATCAATTGGAGCAATACTGTTCCTCTCTGCTGCCAGTTCTTTGAGTCATACCTATTGTCTTGTCTCTGTTGACTTTCCATGACAGTGGCCCTTCGTGCACCAACTTCCTCTTGGTCAAGTCCAAATTCTGCCCGCAAAAACAACCACAAGAGCACACCAGATATTAGCCCAGCACACAGCGAAATGGCATTCTGGAAAGAGCCAGCTCTTAACTTGCGTCATCCTAATATCCTCACCTTGAACTCCGAGATCATGGGATTCTCACTCTGCTTAAAGGAGGACAGATCAAGCCGTCTCTGGTAATCCTCCAACCGCTGCAAAGACAGACACCAACAATGCCGTTTAAGTACAGTACAATGAACTTCACTGACCTCATGCAAGGAAGCATGCTTATCTGTCACAGTAGCAAAGACAAAAACAGGGAGAGATGATGTCAGAGGAACTAAAAGAAAGAGCCAAAACTATATTATGCTCCATCAGACATTCTGAGGAAGAAGGAACTACGTAAAGCAGCGAGATAAAGAAACCACTCTGTGACGGCAGTAGTAGTACTCGTAGCATAGCAGTCGCTACCTGTTTGTTCTCGGCCTCCTTCACCGCCTGGTTGACATGGTTAAGGATATTCCTGCAGCATTCCGCAGCTCTCTTCACTTTGTCTTTCTCCTCCAGGTCCTCTGTTTACCACACACGCAGCACAAACATAAGCAACAACCTCCGGCTTTGGACAGACACATTCAATGTGAATTCCGTTTACTCTTACAACTCACTAAGAGGGTAAACATGGAATGGTATAAATATAACTGGGGGTGGAAATTATGTGGGGCATTCATGTGGTGCATGCTGCAATACTACATCTCCACTTTAATCAAGCTGAAACAGAAAACACCACATCGCATGTGAGATTACAAGATGGCTTGTAAGCGCCGCAAATATTAAAAAAGATGGAGCAGTCTTTTATTCCTATTTTTAAGTAGCGCATGCGTTTCACGAATGCTCTATTTCCGTTTTGTGTTCAGTGCAGCCCTGCTGTTCAGAGCAGAGTGGGATGTCAGCTGTACCGGTGATTTTGGCAATGTTCTCCAGCAGCAGGGGGTACTTGGTGAGCCGCTGCATCTCCATGGGGATGATATCTTTGAGCTGGAGCCGACGACACAGCTGGTTACTCTCAGCCTCCTGTGGAAGCAAAGCAGGCAGCTGGGTCACACACACCCTAAACTAGTGACAAAATAACAGTAATCTACTAATGGTTCATGTCGGCTTCCTCATAGCCCGCAAAAGTGATGAATATGACAGGTACTTCATTCCTCTGATTCCACATTATCATTTATACATATTCAGGTACACCACTAATAAAGAAGACTGAGTTGAACTGAACAAGGCATATATTTGATTACATCATCAGAATAAACAAATACTTGTGGCAAGCATGCATCGGGCAGACTTCCAGATTCGCAGGATTTGATTCTTGCCCTGTCTTTACAAACCTCTTCACTGCTGTCCTCCACATTTGGGCCTGCACTAGAGCACTGCACTTCCAACATTCTATTCCATTGTTTTCAATACAACTCCCCACACCACTGCCTAACTTTGCCGCCACCGGCTGTCGATTACGATTTTGTCTGTTTTGACAGAGCAGTTCAAGAAAATCCATCGGTGAATCCACAGGCTACTCTGCTATGGTTTGGTGTGTCGTTTTTTTGTGAAATTGTGAAATTCGAAGGTGCTCCACAATGGAATGGGAGCCAGAGTGCAGTAGGGCCTTAAGAGTGACACCCAGGCAGCTCACCTGCATAAAAGAGGTAAAACGCTGGTCTTTCTTCTGCCTGCTTTTGATGAGCTCCAGTGCAAAGGGCTGATTACTGCAAAAGGTGCCCACTGCCAGTTTAATCTTCTCCTCCTCTGGTCCACTGAACTGTGAAGAGCAGAGAGCAGAACACGTTAACAACTAAATGACCAGTGATCAATAGTGATTTATATCCAGTGAATGATTCATCCACTGAACCAGGCTTGTCCATCTGCCTCGGTAATAACACATGGGTGTACACCTCTTTCAGGGTTTATACTAATACAGCAACAAACTGGACAGGAATACGAAGATATTGATCACTGAGAGTTCTTACCCATGTGAGCAGATCGTCTCCTATCAAACTGATGACCGAGCTTTCATTCTTTTTCCGGATCATCTGTTCTAAAATGGATACTGGGAGTGAAAAGGGAACAGGGAAAAAAAATCACACAATTAGAAATGGAGGGAAACAAATGAGGCTGCATTGTATTACAAAGAAACTTCCAATTCATATTGTGATATATTTAAATTGCATGCCATTTTATCACTGTATAGCACCCGCTGAAGCTCATTCATACTCTAAATAGCCTGTGCTGGACATAGGTCTGCTACCATGTCCTGGTTTACATACTTCCACATAAGGTCATTAAATTAATGCCCAACCCCTAGGCTACACCTGAATCCCCACGTCCTGCTCACCCTAAGCCTTGAAACCTTAAAGACCTAAGTGGCATGAATCAGCCAAATCATGAAGTTTATTTCTGTCAGCTTAATCTTTGAGGCTTCAGTGCTTAAGTTTAAAGGACCTTGGGATTTCATCAATTTTCTCTCATTATACAGTGCTTTGTACAAATAGTACTCTACATGAAATTGTTAACTGCAAGTTAACGTTACGCAATCTGAATGCGTCAGTGAAAGAGGAATTCAGTACCGTGTAATTGAACAATCTCCTCTAAGTTGGTGAAGATGTGCTTGACATCGCCTGGAGGGAGGATGCCTTCTCTGTTCAGCTTCTGATAGAACACGTTATCCAGGACCCGCAGCATCCGTAGGTGAGTCCGCTCCGTGTAGAATAACTCTACTCAAACAGGAACAGCACAGTAAAATTTAGATCAAACAGGAACAGCACAGTAACAGTTAGATAAAAAGCTTTTGCTCTATGGTCTCATAATATACAGTCCCAAATTTACAGTCTGAAGTCACTAGTTTAGAAGTAGGGGTAGGAAATAATAAAATGCATGAGCATTAGTGATTTGAATATAAAGGAAATTCATATTAAGCCTTCAAACATCACTTTGAATTCAAACCCCCGTAGTGCATCCAAGTGAATAAAGTCAGTTTGATGCAGAAGAGACGCGTGTGGCACGCACCGTAAATGACCTCTTGCCGCTTGATTTCCTGAGAAGTGAGCCCTTGCAGGATCTCTCGGGGGACTGACATCTGCCAGTTGGAGGGGTCCTGCTCCAGCTCCACCTCGCCGCCCTGGTCGTCCTCACTCTGCACCTCTGCGCCAGAGCCCAGTGGATCCATCCTTGGGGAGGACCACACAGCATTAGTAACACTTGCCACTGCAGCGGAAGCCTAAAAAGCCGCACTGGCAGAGATATAAAGGCTTAAAGCAAGTAAAATATACAGGAGCTGAGCTAATCAGATGTTTTTCCGAGCCTTTATGTATTTATGAAGCCATTATGTAATTCTTCATTCTCATTTTTCATCTTACAAAGCCAGGCCTAGTCCTGAAGTCTGGCAAAATACCTGAGAACTTTCAGCCTTGACATGTTCCACTACAAGTAGCATCCCCACAAAACAAATGCATACTGAGAAATATGTATTACTTACTTAGTTAATAGCAAACAGATAGTCGGGTTAGACCAGGATATACCAATATGATAGAATTAATAGAAATACCAATGTTAAATGCTGATAGAAATGATTTATGATTGTTCCCATCACACTGGCATGGCCTTAAAGCTGAGCATGTTGCCGCATTAGCATAACATTAATCACGCATTATTTTCAAAAGAAACTAAAGCACTAATTACTTTTTTACTGTTTCAAAAAAATCTTTCTTCATGTTTTTGTAAAATAGCGTCTTTGCGAGGTTGCGATTGTCATGAGCTGGGGGTAGAAGCGCAGGGTGTGGTTACTAATGGCTAAGCATGCAAGGCAAGTCTGAGTCAAAGGAGGGAGAGTCTTACCTCCTGGCTGGCTTCGGCGTGCCCCCTTCCTGGGTCCTGTGTGCAAGAGATGACAGACGGCTTAGAGTCTCATGTCACATCGGTTTTAACGAGCCCTCCTTACTGAGGGCTTCAGCAGAGCGGTGGTCATGCAGTCGGCCAACAGACAAGGGCTCCAGCGACCTCTAAACTACTGAGCCACAGAGAACAGTCCCTCTCCAAATGAGGCCATTTAGAGAGTATACGAGTGGAAAACAAAGCAGGGACTCAGGATAAAGTGTGTGTTTGTGTGTGTGTGTGCGCTAACCACAGTGACACGGGGAACATATTTAGCTTAGAGTTCTCAAAGCAATAACAGCAGCAGAGATTTCCCAATCTTAGGGACAGACTGTGTGGAGGAGCTTGTTTCCTCAGCTAAAACGAATCTGGTATTTAACATTAAAATGCGCTGGTGTTCAGTGTCAGCAAAGTTGTTTTCCAAGCTAACTCACTGCTAACTCTTCAACAAAAAGTCACACCTTCCTTCCCCTAACCCTGCAAAATAATCCAGTCTGAACACTACTATTTGCAGGGATTCTAGCTTAAAGCAGAATACACATCTGCAGCACCTAAAGCTAAAAGACAACACAGACAAGTGGTTAAACGTAATGAGAAACTTGTAAAGCAGGTAGCCTGACGCCCAGGTACGATGAATTTGTCTGAAGCATTTTTCTTCCTAGCTGCAAGGGACACAATAAGTAAGTAGCAGCATGCGGATTACACATGCATATACAGTACCTGTCGGCCTCCTGCTCCTCCTCTTGCAGTTGCTCCAGGGCGCAGGGGCCAAAGTCAAAGTGGGTCCCCGAGCCCAGCATGACTCCGTCCTGGGGGTCAGCGAGGTGCACGCCGTCCCCTAGCCTGGCCTGAGCGGAGGAGGGGGTAGAGCCTGCACACATCAACAACGAGTCGTATCAGGAGCAAATTGTGTGTGCAGAAGCATTAAGAAGCAGGCTGTTTGGGTTTGAGCGGAGATAAAAACGGCATCAAAGAAAATGGAAATTTTAATGGACGTCTTTGTCTGACAAGTGTTCACTGACACGCATGTGCTGTTAACTGCTCCCCTGCTGTTCTGACATAAAGTCAGCTCTTCAAGCAAGGTCCTACAGCCATATCAATTTGATGGTTTGAGATGAAGAGGGAAGAGCAAAGCTTGTAGTAAAGAAAAACAAATAAATAAACAAACAAACACTCATTCTTCTCAGGCACTTTTGCTGAGTCATTGTACAGAAAAACAGGCCAATTAGTTTTAGAAGTAAGACCAGGGCTGAACGAAAACAGCAGTGGGACCATGTAACAAAGGGCATGTGGTCAGATCCGTGTGTGTGTGTGTGTGTGTGTGTGTGTGTGGGCAGTTAGGTTCAGGACAAAGAAAACAAAACCAGAGGACAACATCTTAGGGGAAAACTGAATTGGAGGAAGCAGGCACCATACTCAAGGGATACAGGGGCGGGGGGGTGGGGAGAGCGAAAGAGAAAGGGAGTCACAGAGTGAAAAAGAGGGATCATAGGTAGAGGCTGAAAAGGGGACTGCTGCTCACCAGAGTCGATGTCGCGTCCGGTTCCGTCTGTGCTCTGTCCCGCAGGGGCGCTGTGCGGTGGAGACGCAATTAATGCGCCAGCATGGGTTGTGTCCGAGCCATCGCTGGACTGGCTGCCACGGGGACGTCCTCCTCCCAACCCCGGGATCACTGCTGCTACTCCTGACGGCGTCGTTGACGGAGAGTCGGACTGATCCGTGGCGCTAAGGATCGGTTGTGAAGGCTGCTTCTGAGGACGTGGCTTGCTCAGCTCCATGGCCTTGCCAACTGAACACATTCACACACACACACACACAAGCGTGGAAACACAGAGGGGGAAATGAAGAAATGATGATGAAGGTATACGAGGGGGGGCATAACAGAAAGAGAGGTCAGAAAAGTGGCATAGCAGGTCTGTGGTCACGCACTCAGGGGAGGAGGCTAAGAACACTAGCCCTGCGCAGGCAATCAATAGTAAGTCAGGGGAGGAGTTCAAGGGGGTGACCCCCCTGCCTGACACGCTCAACAGATTAGAACACACTTGACTGGACAGCCATGCGTATGCAAAGAGAAAATCCAATACATGGCAAAACCGTTGGGCATGAACCACACACAGGAAGAAAAAACATTTTGCTGGCGGTAAGATGACAGGGAGCTGAATTTCTTTGCGTGACGAGCCTTTCAGAAACTATGCTGGGAGAACAGGAAGTGACTCTACAGTATTCCAGACAGCCACTTCCCTTACACGCCTCAAAATCCCCCTGCCAATTTCTAAGTAGTTTCACCTTTTACTCATAGGGAGAATGTCAGAGCATTTCTTTTTTTGTTTTTTCATTTAAATGTCATTTAACAGTTTGTCATGCCAATGAATCTGTGAGAAGATTTGGGGAAAGACAGTTACTGGACGCTTACTTGATGGTGGATCGATGCGACTGGGTCGTCTGGGAGGACCCAGGAAAGGGGGGAATCTGGGTTTCCTCTGTTTTTCTTCTCCTTCTTTTTCTGGCTTGATGCCTTTGACCTCAAAGGAGCAAAAACGAGAACGGTTACAACACAAGACAAGACAAGTCCGTTCCGGGCCAACATGCAGCACTCTCACAAGTTTCTCACAGCATTGCGAAACAAAGACGCTGTCCATATTCACAGCACTGACAGTAACCTACTTTGATCTTGGGGAGGTTGAAGTTGATGCGTTTGGGTTTTGGCTCCAGGACCCTCGGCTCCTTCACCTTCACCCCCAGGTGCTTCATGTAGGTTAGGATCACGTACTGCATTGTGCTGCTGTGGGTCAACACAAAACCACCACCATCAGCTTCATTGCAATCATCAGCATAACAGAGGGGCAGCAATAAAACAGTACTGCAAATAATCCTGTGTAAATACATTTGAAGGAAAAGTCCAGACCTTTTCAACCTATAGCCCTTATGTTCAAGGACTCATTACCACCTTGTTGCAATCATTAGGTATAAAACATAGCCAGTTACAACAACAATGCACTGCAGATAATTCTGTGTAATAAATTTAAACTATGCCGTACAGCTGTCATGATTGCAGTGATTAAGGGTCAAGTTCTTAATCAGTTCTATAACATAGAGATGGTAGAGCAGAAGGATCAGTAATGGAATCCACCAGACTGATTGTATGGGCTGTATATGTGTATGTTCCTTTACAGTAGCTCATCACCCAGATTCCTGTACTTTAAACCAGGGGAAGGACCCAGACACATTCATACAGCCTAATCAATCCAATACAACTGATTAAAACAACATCTAAAAGAGGAAGCACCGATAATAATGTACAAACTCTTCTTGTTGTATTTGTGTAGAGTAATTATCGACAAAAGCTGTGGAGCCTTCTGTTTTAACTTTTTCAGGCCTTATGATCTACCATCTGTGCAGACCGGGCTACTCTACCAGAGTAACTTCTGTGGAACAGGCAGGGCATATGTCATAGTTACAGTTCAATGGCTAGATTATAAGATTGGACACTAACAACAAGTCTGTTTCTAAAGATAGTGTGGTGTTATTATAGCTGACTGCTTCACTAGTCCACTGAATTGCTTCAAAGAGGCAAAACAATTAGAAGGCCGTGCATCTACAATGACCTATTTGACCCTAGGGAGATCAATTATTAGTAAAACCACATTATTCTTGTGTGTAAATGTTCAGGCTCATCAGACTTTAAAGACATGAATCGAGAATGGTTTCTATAAAAAATGAAACTGAAATGGTTTCATATTGATGTGTTGCCAGATAAATAAATAAAAAAAAATGACATCACTGCTCACCACTTCTCCTCTTCTGTGGGTGGAGACGTCAAACTGAAACACAACACACAAACACGTTCAAGGCATTTTACTTCACTGACATGAAACTAGACTTGATAGTGTCATGAGACAAGTGTTCTTCAGATTATACCTTAACATCAAAATCAAAAATGTCCTTCAAACTTCATCTGAGCGCATTACTGACATGCTCAGACTCACATATTTAGCAGTAACCAGCCGAAATACCAAGAGAAGCTCAATTTTTTCCCTGAACAGGAGATGTTATCTGGCTTGTAGGGGAACGAGTGTCAAAAGTCTATCTAAGCATCTTAATCCTTGTTTAATCTATCCAGTTTGTCATGTTTGGGCCTGGAAACATTCAGTACACAAGCCATCAAGTGACCTGAAAATGGCCGGTAAAAATGTTCTTTTCTGTGTGTGTGTGTGTGTGTGTGTGTGTGTGTGTGTGTGTGTGTGTGTGTGTGTATGTGTGAGAGAAAGTGAGAGAGAGTGTGTGAGTGCGTTTGTGTGTGTGTGAGCGAGAGAGACAGTGATTAGGAGAGAAAG
The DNA here is from genome assembly GCA_036025975.1 of Nematalosa erebi. Classification (NCBI taxonomy): domain Eukaryota; kingdom Metazoa; phylum Chordata; class Actinopteri; order Clupeiformes; family Clupeidae; genus Nematalosa; species Nematalosa erebi. The sequence continues at coordinate 2,229 of JAVQKI010428195.1, read as the reverse complement.
AAAGAGTCAGACAGAGATTTTTTCCACATTTGTGGATGATAAGGCCCCCATTCCAAAAGAGACAGCTTGCAAAGGCTTTAACCATCTATAGGGTTACATCTACATTTTGCATCTTACATCTTTATGAACTGGCTTCTGCGCTGCAGAGTGATGCCAATCATGACCTCATTACTTCATACCACAGACAAGCAGAGATTTTCAGATTTGTTTTTTAGAACATGCTGTGGCTTGACTTTCAATGACAGTTTGTCACCTATCTTTTTGTGTCAAAGTTTTCATGGAAATGGTGTGGCATTAAAGGAATTAAACTACTGAGAAACCACCCACCCTTGTTTGCATGTTAGATCATGCGCATAGTATTAAATTACCGACATAATATTACCTATTAATTAAATTAGTGTTAGTTTGTGTGTGACGCTTTTAACACATTACCTACCACATTTCAAGTCATACAAATCAGTGCAAGAAATCAATTAACGTCAAAATGGCAAGAAGTATACAAGGAAACAAGGCAAGACAAGAAATCTATGCAGATTGGCCACAGTCAAGCAACGACAGAGACAAACTACTGGAAACAACATATTTTTGTACTATATTGTCCATTGCTAACTGCCTTTAACCAGCACCCTAAAGTCTAAAGCCTGACCTTTACGACTAACATAAGCATCAGATGCTGCAAGATAGACCACCGGCCTATCGACCAAGTCAAGCAATGACACAATAAATAAATAATAAATTAATAAATAACAGGAAAAAGAAGATTGAGATTCTGGGGGTTGGCAGGAGGGCTGGCAAAAGGATTGGCATGAGAAGCTACTTACAGTACTTCCTCGATCTTGGAGATGATGTGTTCAGCACAGGAGCGCTCCCTCTCCTGTGCTACACGGTTCCGGCCCGTCTCTGAGTCCAGCCGCATGAGCTCAGCCTCGGCCAGGGTCAGGCCCATACTGCGCTTTTGCCTGGGAGACAAAAACACACATATAGACATAGACATACACACACACTCACACAAACTTAAAGGTAAGCTGTAAGCAACCAGAGGTCACTGTTTACATATTCTCTGTAGACCCATAGGCAGTACAATATTTTTTGCTCCTGTGAGGCATGTCTGGAAGTGTGTTTTACCTGAAGTCCTCCAGGTTCTTCTGAATGTCTGTCAGGAGGGTGTCCTGCAGCTGCTGCACATACTGCCTATGAGTCTCCTCAGGAAGCAGTTCTGGTCTCCTCCGTTCTGACCACACACACACACACACACACACACACACACACACACACACACACACACACACACACACACACACGCACACACACACACACACACACAAACACAAACAGGCGACCACACACACACACACACACGCACAGACACACACACACACAAACACAAAACTAAGTACATTTACACAATCTTACCCCTTTTATTATTATGCAACATACATTTTCAATCCATCTGATTATTGGCCTGCACTGACATTGCAGCAATCAACTACATCACTACTGTTTCAACGTGCTTCCATCAAGGGACAAAACAAGAAACGCTTACCAAGTTCTGCAGAAATGGATTCAGGCACTGCTACCTTTAGGTTCTGTGGATGCAAACACATTGCCAAAAAACCACAGACATAACTATACAGCGACAAAACTTAGATTGATAATGCGCTATCGGCAGCAGAAGGGAGAAAAACTCACCGCTGTTCTGTCCATGAAGTACGAGTGCAGTTCTGTGAAAATCCTTCGTGTCTCTTTGGGGTTGGTCTGCTTGTACAGGTCAGCATAGAGGTAGCACAGCTACACAGGAGAACAACAGTGAGAACACCAGGGCACAAGAAGCAGATTTACAGCATTAATGTCATAGTTTAAAGAAACAGTAATTAGCATTTCTAGGAGTCGAAACAAACAAAGGCTAACTAGAGATGATCAAGATATGATGATTAAGATAAGTATAATTTGTAAATCAACCCATCATCAGTGTTTCAAGCACAAACTGCTTGTGTTAACGAATGGGAACAATGTGCTCACCAGTGGCGCGGGGTCAAACTGGGAGACTACGTGATGAAGGAAGGCTGCCAGGTGAGCAGGTCGAGACTTCAGGTGCTCCATGCTCTGAAAACAGCTGCACTGACCATTGATCTACCCAATCCAACAAGCAGGCAGAGAGAGAAACACACACACACACACACACACACACACACACACACACACACACACACACACAAGGGTGGTAAATGT
>JAVQKI010428150.1:0-14452 GCA_036025975.1 Nematalosa erebi | reverse complement strand
TCATGAGAATGTATCAGTAGTTATGAATACTAATGGCATTAGTTATAAGGCTTTATGAATGCATGATAACCCTTCTGAATGCATTTACTGAGTTTAATGAAAGTGTACCGACATTTCATCGAAACCTGAAATCGTCTTCTAATATTAGCAAGCTACTCAGAACTTTTATTAGTCAAATCAAGGTTGGTACATTGACATTTTTGGTGCCCTTGCCTCGAGCAGGCAATTTCATTGAACAACTCCTTTCTGCAATGCAGTAATAGCATCACATGAAAACAGCTCAAGCCTATTGCACCGCACATGGGGGCAATACTTGTTTGCTCTGAGGGAGGGGGTGGACGCATTGATTTGTTTTGTGTTGAAACAATTTCACATAACACAAACGATAGAGTGATAAGAGCAGATGGATAAAAGACAACTGGCATGAAAGCAGTAAACAAACAATTAACACACATATTTTTAACCACGGGTCTACAACAGCCATGGTTTTTCAGTGCTCTCCCAGGTGATTCTCACTGTGTGAGTGTACTGGCCTGCTTTTGTGAACCAGTGTGTCTAAATATTCCCTGAAAGAGGGGATTTCTCTCTCTCTTTTTAAAGCTAAGGCCCTCTAAATGTGTACATGAAGATCAGAGGATGTGAGTCTGGACCTCTTTGGCAATGGCATGAAAGGAAAATTAACTCCAGTACTCTTGTAATTAGATCCACTAATTGCAGCTTCAGAAAGTCCAGATGAGAGACATATCCTTGGAGCTTGCGCAAATTAAGCCAGTAAGTCATCTAAATCAGATCTTATCTCCTGTGAATCACCCCCATTTTGAAGAAATATCTTCAGCACAGCCAGAAATGTCTCAAGCTGTACTGCTCAGCAGCAGTGGTTCTGACTCTAGAGAGACAATAGCACGCTCTTCTCCACATGCTTACCATCTGTTGATAGCACCACATTTCAAAGTCTGATTAACTTGTTTTGCTTATAGAATTTAGTTTTGATTACACACCTTTTTAACCTATAGCAAATGACTAACTGGTTAAATGCTAATTAAAGGCTTGGTGATTTTCCACCCTACTCTCTATGCCCAGCTCTCTATAGTGCCGAAGTTAGTCCCTCCTTTTACAGTAAGGGGCTGTGGTAGCTGTTTACTGTATAAACTCCTCAAAATTAGTAAAAAAAATCATTCTGTTTTATTATTTTCCCTTTAGTATACTATGTAAATGAAACCATTCTACATCAGGACAAGTTAAAAAAAAAAAAAAAAAACCTATCTTGGAGTGTGCATGCTGTGATTGAGACTTTATTGACAGTGAGCTTGCTACGATGAGGATGAGGGAGATGCAACAACAAGTACATTGGACGTTTACATTTCCTTGATGGGAGTGAGAGAGGTCGTTTGCATGAAGGCCCCAAAGACTGCAGCTGAGTCTGTCCACACCAAAGACCTGGGATGCCTCTTCTCTGAGCTATGGTTACAACGGATCAAACTAAATTGCTTGTTTTGAAACACCTTTTTCTGCCGTGTCGAACGGTTTCAGCATATAATTAGGAAAATATGAGGCGGTGATGTGCTGTCACCATGCAGGAATTGATAAACAGGGCAATATCATTATTTACAAATATACATTATTAAAAACTGTGATGGCCAGTGTGCTTCACTCCATGTGAATACAGGCTGCCACCATCTGGTGCAAACATGTTAAGACCACTAATGGGAAAATAAAGACAATGCATTAGCTCTGGAATGGCAATGACATGTACTCCACTTTTGCATATTTCTACAATGTTCCAACCTTGATTGGTAAGAACAGCACTACTTGCACTGCACAATAATGACACATGTCTCCCTTCCGGCTTCCTAATGAGCATCTCTGCTAGTTCTGACATCATCATTCCATTTGTCTGCTTTTCATTCCTTCATCTGACAGGGAAGTAGGAGAGCCCTTTGGCAATCACACTTGGAACAAAAGCACAATAAACATGACGATTATAGCATTGTTTTTAAATGAGGAGCTCTAAATGTGAATGTAAATATAAGGGTAGCGTAACTCACAGGGATGCAGCTTCCCATTTGCCACAAATTGCTGTTTACATTGACTGTTGATGCAGGCTAATTGTCATCCTTAAAACGGCAATGATAGTTTCGTTTTATTGAGGATAAATGGGTTTAATTGCACATTTTCATTCAGTAGTGAATACCAACGAATAAATTGTTCATTTTCTGAAAAAAGAACATAGCCAATAAAAAGGATTAAATTACCTACATTTTTTTCCGTAGTGAGAACAAGTTCATGTAAAGGTTCTGACTACTGTTTGTGCCACTGATGTGGAGAGCAAGCCATAAATAGCTTCAGACACTGATAAATATAGTATGAAAATCTATCAGTAATTACTCTAGTCCTGCAAGGCCATTCTCTCTGTGCCAGTGAGCAACTGTCCACTTGAGCATTGCCACTAGGACAAGCGGAGGAAGACCAGCACATCAGGAATGAGGTCTGTCTGTCTTTTTCTGCCTTGTTGACAGGATAGCTTTCATACTGTTTCTTTTACATTTACAATATGTGCAATTAAGTATTAATGACAGCAGCATCGTCCAAGACAGTTAGTTACTCGCTGTCATGACAAGGAAGAGGAAACAGTTGTTTTACTCTGGTCATTAAGATGAGAATGTCGACTTAAAACTTACAACTAAGGCTGTCATTTCAAGTCCTTAAGTGACTTAATTCGATCTATAACCACTTAAAAAACGATAATAAATCAGTGTGTTACTCATGGAGTTGTTATAGATTTGTGGGAGAAACCTTGATATTTCATCTTTGGCCAAGATGTATTTCAAAGCAATCATTTAATTGTTTCGAAGGACAAAGAACAGAATCAGATAAAAATAATAAGGTTCTCTAGTTTGATAGTGTCTTCTCTGCCATATGGTCACTGCGCCCTCTTAACAGGACCGTTACCAAACACATGAGCCTTATTCCCTCCACATGACAACCATTATAGTCACAACCTCTAAGTGCTTTTGTACTGTCATTGTAGACAACAGAACAATTGGCAGCGGCTATGAAACTGCTGTGGCCCATTCTTCTGGGCTTACTGCTCTCTGGGCCAATGGTGCCAGCCCAGGAGGAAGAGGAGGGGCATGAGGAGGAGGCGGGGGTGACCGAGGAAGAGGAGGCTGCTGGCCCAGAGGAGGATGACGGGGAGCTAGGAGAGCCAGTGGCAGAGCCAGGGCCACCAGAGGACAGGAGACCTTGTGCCATGTGGATGGGAGGGGTGCCTGGCATTCCAGGACTGGCGGGACATCCAGGCAGAGATGGGCGAGGTGGACAGGACGGCCCAAAGGGAGAGAAGGGGGATGAAGGTGACCAGGTCTTCCTCACAAGACACTCTGACCCCCCCAATGCCCCCCCCCCCCCCCTCCCACCCCCTCCAAACTCTAGGTTCTTAACTTCAGGGTGAAAGGAAAAGTCTGGTGTAAATCAATTCATATCCCCGTTGCTTAAGCTGGTCAAGTTTTTCCACTAGGAAGAGAAATTGGAGAGAAAACTTGGTACAGCGCAGACTGAATAGGGAAAGGGCAGTTAACACTAACTACCTGTGCATTCACACCAAGAGCTGCTAAAGCTGTAAGATCACTTTAATTGTGGTTAAAGCATCACTTATTTACAGCTGAAATGCATAATGGCTCATTTGCAGAAAGTTGTTCAGTTTTCACTGTTTTACAGAAGCTAGTCACCTAAACTGTCGTTTGTCGCCTCTGTCGCTCTTAGCAGCGATTTTATATCTTCAGTAGCTCTTGGTGTGAACGCACAGTAATGGGGCAAGAGCACTAATTTTCTAGTATTTCTTTGAGGTGACATTAGCCTCCTTCTCCTTTCTTCTTCACCTTTAACTGGTTTCCGGTCAACTTCATGATTGATAGATTCCCTGTTAATACCCAGTCCATTTCTCCTCCCTTAACACTAGCACTTGATTTTGAGTGGCCTCCAAATCAATCGATAATGAAGTGTTAGGAGTAGCCAGTTCTTCTGGTATCTTCTCAAAGCACTCTTAGCAGATTTTTTTTGTCTGAAATCATCTATTTACCATTTAATCATCAACAGTATGGCAAACTTTGTACTGTTTACTCTGCATTACTTACATTTTAAACTTAAGTTAATTCTTCTGAGTAAATTTGCTAATAGTACCGTGTTGTGACTGCTCCTCTGGTTGATGGTAGGTGCACCAGGAGAAGCAGGAGAGGCAGGTGAGAAGGGGGCCGATGGGGTCCCAGGGCCTCGGGGGGTCCCTGGCAGCCCAGGCCTGAAGGGAGAGCATGGGGAGAGTGCCCTAGCGTATCACTCCGCCTTCAGTGTTGGCCTCACCAGCGCCGTCCATGCCACCAACGTGCCCGTTCGCTTCAGCAAGTTCTTCTACAATGAGCAGCGCCATTACAACGACCTCAGCGGAAAATTCCGCTGTGTTCTCTCGGGTGTTTACTTTTTCACTTACCACATGACGGTCTACCCAAAAGATGTGAGGGTCAGCCTGTACAAAAATGACAAAACGGTGATGTTCACTTATGATCAGTACCATGAGGGAGACCTTGACCAGGCCTCAGGGGCCGTCATTCTAAGGCTGAAGGCAGGGGACGAGGTCTGGCTCCAGGTCTATGGGGAGGACAGCGTCGCGGGGCTCTATGCTGACAACAACAATGACTCCACTTTCTCCGGGTTTCTCCTCTATCCTGATTTGTCTGCCTCTCGGCGCCGACGTTGACAGTCTGCATATGTATTGGTTGCTTGACATGTGACCTATGTCCAATTAATGTAGCCTATATATATATATATATATATATATACTATGTTCCTCACAGTTTAAATAGTTAAACTTATAGCAGCAAGTCTGCGATTTGTTACATTCAGAGCTCCCCCAACAGTCACCAATTAAAAAAAATTTGCAACAACCTTGTAAATTCTCACCAATCCATGTGGATTTGTTTGCAAGAGAAAGAATATGAACAAGCAGTTTTTTTCTTTTTTTTTGAAGACTTATGTTGACTGACAAGGTAATAAACGGAATTTCGGTTTAATTCTGTTTCAGTTTAGTTTCATGTTTTCATACTGTACTCATAACTGCGCTTAGCAGCGCCAGGGGCTTTCGAGAGAGCCTTCATTCACGCCGTTATGAGCCACAGTATGAGCCACAGTATCAAATGTTGCCTGGTGGATTGAAGCATAGTGTTTTTACAATGCAGGGATTCAAATGAAGATGAGGCAATACTATTGTAAAAGCCACTGTATATATATAACTGAAATTAATTGAAAATATTAAAATTCATGTTATACATTTTTAAAGCCTCCTGTTGTTGTACCCATCTAAATTAACTTCACAAACCTCAGTCTGAATACTCTGTTGCTTCCTATTCCTTAGAAACTTAGAAATTACCTTATAAAAGTTTCTCTGTGTAAATAGTGCAATGCAAATGAAAGCAATATTCTCTTCGCAAAGATAGTTTTTGATGATGCAGGGCCATTGCAGGCCTCTTTTCTCAGTGTTAAAGTTGAGTATGAATGCTACAGACATGACATGTGTAATTAAATTAAGTCCTAACACTAATAGATGGACTTTCCAGCTGAATAAACATCAGGCGTGACCCAGACACAGCCGTGCGGCATACAAGGGCATGTTGAAAGGTCAGAGGAGGGAGGAGTCTTGTGCCGGAGCTCATAGCTGCCCAAGGTAGACAAAGCCTGGGTAAGCTGTAGGGTCTGATACTGACAGAGGCACTGAAGGTATACTGACCAAATTAAACTAAATGAATTGAAGATACCAACTTCCTTTTTGGCATTTGACACCAACATAATATGTATAGCAAGTAAGCCTATGTGCATGCATTGTATGAAATGTTGTAGGAGTAAGCTTGGGGTAGATCTATGCATGCACTACTGTCAAATATTCAGACAGGGGAAAGTACTGAAAGAAGTCCTGTGGGGTACTGAACACTATATACCAATTTCTAAAATCCTATGCCACTGCCAACTATAGTGGAGGTGGGTTGGGGGGATGAGGGGCAGTGAAGGGAGGTGTGTGCAAAGACTGACAGGCACAGGCTTAGGTTGTCTTTGTTTCCATGTTCATAGGTCTTACAGCTTGGTGAAAAAACACTTCTAGCGTCTGGAAGTCTGAGGCTGAGATGGTGGTAGCTGAAACAGCCCATGACAAGTATCCATACAGCTTCTTTTGGCCAGTCTAATGCATTGCCTGTTATTGTTCTAATGCATTGCCTGTCTAAGTCCTGAATGGAGGGCAGATCACATACACAGATGCTTTGTGCTGTATGCACAACTGGTAGCACTTTTCGCTTGGTTGCATAGCAGTTTCCAAACCACATATTGATGTCTCCAGTCAGGATACTCTCTGTAGTGCCTCTTTAACAGGACTTCAGGATCTTGGATCACATACCAAACTTCCTTAGTCATTTGAGGTGGAAGAGACGCTGTTGGTCTTTTTTAACAATCTCGTCATTGTGACCATTCCAGGTCAGGTCTTCTGGGATGTTAAAGGCAAGTTTGGTTTTTAAGATTTAAAGCTTTGTTTTCTGATAGTTTATGTTGAAATACAATGATTGAGATTGAAATTTTGACGAAAGCCTCTGTTTTGAGAATTTACGGTTGTTGCAATAGCACCCTCCCCACACTACCAGCGCCAAACCCCTGAATTTTCCCCTTAAGAAACCCTGAACCAACCCTTGAATTTTTTTCACTTAAAAAACCCTGAATTTGGTACTGAAGATTTCAGGTTGTTTTCAGTAGAAAAGTGCACAGATCACAATAGATTCAGTAGAAAATTTGCTGAATGTGCCCTTTAATGTGCCCATTTCCCTGAATTTTACCCATTAATTTAACTAAGGGATAATTTAAGAATGTAAAAACCCTGAGAGCACACCTTAATACTGATGAATTAAGGGGTGATTTAAGGGCCATCCCCATAATTCAGGGGTGACGACTACCTAATTAAGGGGTGGTTTTGGGACTTAAAAATCTTCTTAAATTGGACAAATTGAGGGATGTTTCAGGGGTCATAAAGACCTTAATTTTGATGAATTAAGGGACTGTGCCCTTAATTAAGGGGTGCTGATGGCCTAAATAAGGGGTGGTTTCAGGACTTTATACCTCTTAAAATCTTCTTAAATTGGACAAAGTCAGGGATGTTTCAGGGGTAATAAAAACCTTAATTTTGATGAATTAAGGGGCTCTGCCCTTAATTAAGGGGTGGTGATGTCCTAAATAAGGGGTGGTTTAAGGACTTTATGCCTCTTAAAATCTTCTTAAACTTAAACGAATTCAGGGGTACCGGCCACCTAGAGAATCATTGTATTTAATCATAAATGATCAGAAAACAAGGCTTTAAGTCTTAAAAAACGAACTTGGCCTTTAAGGAACTTGAAGTTGTTGACCCTTTCCACAGAAGCACCGTTGATGGTAATCGCAGGAGTAGTGGCTCTAAGGCTGCAGTCAGCATTGCTTACGTTCCTACAGTAGCTGTTTATTTATTTTTTTGAATCAACAACAGAATTGTTCATTCAGATTTAGAATTTGTTTGCCAGCTAAAGAATAGGAACCATTTGCGACAAGTTGTTATTGGCTGATAAAGTAATAAACACGGTGTATTCAGTTTCAGCTTTGTTGACATGTTGTAACTGTGCGAAGAAGCAGCAGGGGAAGCTAAAGAGCCTACACTCACCCCGTAATGAATCAGTTAACCATCAATATGACTGAAGCTTTACATTTGCCTAAAACAGCATAGCATGTTGCCAGGTGTGCGTTTTATGGTTCTGGGCTTAGGGCTGAGTTATTCACTAGCACGGGAGCAAAGATGCATCAATTTGGCGAGGTCAGATGTGGACTGTACCACATCAGTGACTAGAGCATGTCTCCCATACTTGACTGAAGGTGGCAGCAAAGCACAGTTTATAATGCAATTTAAACCACTGAGACCTGCTGGTGCTGGTGTTATGTGCATGACAATTAAAAGGGTGGCGTGAAATTCAGGCTTCTGAGTCCTTTTACTGGACTATCGTATGGCGCAATGGGCTTTCATGTAGTGAAGTATAGGCGATCATATGCCATGTACATAAATATGGTGTACATTTTTTCACTCACCTCTCAGAACACGCAATTAGTAGGTTGTCTTAAAGAAGCATGCCACTTTTGGGGAAATGTAGGCCTACTCATTTTTCACCTCTCTTGGGTTCAAGAGACCCATTGCAGCATTTTAATAGTCATAAAACCATTTTGAAATCATTGTTTTGGCTGACAGAACTGTTGTGGTGAAAACTGACTTTTCCTGCCCCACCAAGTGATACCTTTCTGAAAACCAGCCATGCAACATTTTGAAAAGCAGCTTGACTTTTGTTTTTTGACCAAACTGGGATCTTGTAGCGTTTTGTTTTCCTATGGAGCTCCCCCGACAGCTTTTTGCAACAATGCACAAAAAATTGAGTTTCACCTTTCTCCATTTCATCCAGCCATTCTCTCAGTCTGGCAGTACACTTTAGCTCCAGCCAAGCATAGATAATTTATTCTGATTAGACCATTAGCATCTAACCTGTTAGCGTCTTTCTCAAAAGTGACGGTCCGGAGAAGTCCAGTACTTTTCCTATTTAAAGCTCGACTCTTCTGTAGTAACAAAGTATATTAAGACCAACAGAAAATGAAATGTGGCGATTTTCTAGGCTGATATGACATGGAACTACACTCTCACCCCGGCGTAATAATCAAGGAACTTTGCTCCCGTACCATGAGAGTTGCTTACACCACTTGACTTGGAGACATGGAGGGACTATTTTCCGGTGTGGTAGCAAATTTCCTTGATCAGTAGGCCTACACCAGAATGAGAATACAGGCTACTTTCATGTCATATGACATGAGACTTAACTGTGTGGTACAGAAGATGTTTTCATTGTAAAACTAAGATAGACTGTATTGTTGATTGTACAATTTCATTGTAAAAAAGACAGACAGTGCTGTTTCGTATGGGGTCTACCAGCTGTGTAGGCTACTACTGTAGTAGCACCAATTCTTTCACAGGTGGAACAACTTACATGCCCCTCTCTCTCTTCTATTTTCTGTTCAGGGAACATCACTCTAATCCCCCCCCCAATAGCACACACACATTCACACTCTTACACACACGCCTTGCTTGCTGTGTGCTCAGTGAACTCACTTCATGCACACACACACACACACACACACACACTCACACTCTCACACACACACCTTGCTTGCTGTGTGCTCAGTGAACTCACTTCATGCACACACACTCACACACACCCTTGCTTGCTGTGCTCAGTGAACTCCAAATCGAAGCGGTCACTCATCATGTCCGCCCTGGCAGGGCCCCGAGCTCTGACTCCTGACCTCACTGCAGAGGGCTAAACAAACCCCCAGAGGCCCATGGTAGACACTAACACACACACACACACACACACACACACACACACACACACAGAAAGAGAGAGACAGAGAAGACTAGCACCATCATAATTTATATATATAAACAAAACTTTAATTTGCAAAAATAAGTTGCCTCACCTCAATAAACTTTGCTGTGATTTAAACAATCTATGTTGGTCATGCTACTGCATAGGCAACACTGAAATGTGTCCGTGTGTATTGACTATGCAACAGACATCCCAGTGAGTCATGAGCAACTATTGTATAGCGTTGTCTTACCCCAGTGCATACAATGTGGACCTTTTAAAAACGTGTCAAAGTCTTTAACAAGTGTTACTATAATTACTATGATGTGGTCCTGCTGTGACCAGCCTCTGTTTTAGTGTAAGGACACATGCGAAACAGGAGTGGAAATCTACCACTCCAAGTCATGCTAGAATGTAAACAAACAAGCACAGCCATGCCTAGGCCAAGTTCACATACCATAATTGCCGGGCCACAAATAACCATCTCAGGGCCGTCAGAGATTCCTTCTCCTTTTCCTCTTTTTTCATGGAAGGAGAGATTGAAGTGATTGCAGACAGAGAGAAATAAACATGCGGATAGGCTACACACAGCAGAGATAAATGTGTTAGTATCCTGCCAGAGATCAGCCTTTGCATATTTGAGCCGCACGACACTCCCTTCAAGTTGCAGTACAACTTGGAGCTAGCCATGGCCTACTGGTTAGGGTTTTGGGCTTGTAACTGAAAGGTTGCCAGTTCAATCCCTGACCAGTGGACCATGGCTGAAGCAAGGCACCTAATCACCTCATTTGCTCCCTGGGTGCCGCTATACAGTAGCTATAGGGTTAGTGTGTACTTCACTTCAGTGAGCGCTGTGTGTGTTTCACTAATTCACAATTGGGTTAAATGCAGAGACTGAAGCACATGCCTCTGCATAGGATAGTTAGCAGCAGCATACTGTAGCTCTGCATAGGATAACTAGTATCAGCATTATAGCTCTGCATAGGATAGCTAGCAGCAGCATTATAGCTCTGCATAGGATAGCTAGCAGCAGCATAGCTCTGCATAGGATAACTAGTATCAGCAGCATAGCTCTGCATAGGATACAGTAGCTAGCAGCAGCATACTGTAGCTCTGCATAGGATGGCTCGCAGTAGCAGCATAATTCAGCATAGCAGTGAGTAGCCCCATGTGTGACCTGGGGAGCAGGGGTCGGCCTCATAAAAGCAGCTTTTCAGAGAGGGGGCTTTTACAGTGACGGCCGATGCTCATTGTTTACAGCAGTTGATCTTTTGATGGGCAGGTCATAATTGCTGCGTGTGTCCAGTTATTTTACTGTAAATCAATAAGCATGAGGAAAACATAGACCATAGAACATTATTAGACAACAGAATTATTTTATCGCACACCAGACACAATGACAGAAGCTTTTTGGGAAACATCAACATGACATTAGAGGTGACTTTAAATCAGTTCCTTAGGCGTTGTCGCTGATCCAATGTTTAGTGGTTCCCTGTTGCATGGTGGCTAAAGCATAACTCAGTGGTACTGCACAATCAGTTTTTACAAATGCACAGGGTTGAACTCTGGTGGAGGCTACATTTGAGGAAGAATTGCTATGTATTCTAAGACATGGCTAAATGGTCTCTGGTGTTTTACGTTTTGGCATTGCAAATAACAAATAAAACAAACCATTCATTATTTGTCCCAAAGAGAACAAACAACTGAAAGAGAAACTAAACTAAACTAAAATGACCCTTTGACCTTCTGTGTCCCCTGAGATTAAAACCAGCCATGTTTTTCGGTGGTTTGCAAGTCCCTGTCAGCTTCTCACCATGACAAATAAGCAAACGACCATTCAGTGAATCAGCCCTTTCTTCCCCTTCAGTTTTACATTTAGATTTATGGAAGTCTTGTGTTTCAGGGACAAGTGATTTCAGAGAGAAGAAATAAAAATAAAAACAGCATGAGACCTTGGGCAACAGTCTTGCCCGAAGCGGTGATACTAAATTAAAGCATTCTATGTTTACACAATTTGTATCCAGTCCAGGGATGTGTAGTGTTCTAACAGAGAAGCATTGCACATATTCACAGGACAGGGTTATATTTATCACAGCAATGCTATTTTAACCCAGGAGGGAGGCAGGGTGGGGAATGGGGGAACTTTATTTGAAGATAAACAGTGTTGCTGTTATTGACTTGACTGCTCTCGTCTGGAGGGTCACTCAGGGCACTGACCATGAGCAAAACTTACTGTAATCCTGCCTATAATCCATTACACCACAGCCACTTCCATCCCATGTATTCTTACTGTCAAAAGAGTTTTTTGGCTCCTAAGAGTCAAGATTGGCTAAATGCATTCATTAGTAGAGGGTGTCAAAAGTATAATTTCATTGTAGATAAATCTGTGTCAAATGGTTCAGTATGTTGAATAAGAATGTTTTTGATCAGATATAACCAGTTAAATACCTTAAATCCTATAGTGTCTTTTGCTTCTCCCACAATTTTTCCTACAACTTCCAAGCATTGCCACTGTTTGCAAGGCTGAAAGTGACAGCTTGAAATATGCCAGGTCAGTTCATGTCTGGAGAATCTACATAACATTTGGATTGCTATTTGTTTTGATTCCTTTGTTAATGTCTAGACCCATGCTCTGTGAACAACATTTGCCACAGTTCTGGAGGAAGTGTGGAATGCTGTACTTAAATTCATTTCAATCTTATGTTATTTCTGAAGCACCTTTTACAATAGTATTGTCTCAAGGAGCTTTACAGCAAAGTGCCCCTAGGAGTAACAGGGGCAAGGAAAAACTCACTGGTTCGGCAGTCACTCATTAGATAATCTCACTGAATCTGCCAGAGTTCGGAGGTAAGGCAATATTCCTGGGAAAACATCTTTGGGAATTACCATCATCGAGAATCCCAAATTATTTGTCTTTCTCTCTAGGAACCATTTTGTAAAGGGAACCAATGGTAATGCAGCAGCAAAAGAAAAAAAAGAAATGGTAGGTAGTAGTACTAGGTCTGACATATAATGGCTGGTTGGCATCCATCTGTTTCTGCAGCCATTCTCAGATTCCACTTGCAGATTGATTGCCCTCAGTGCAGTTATTAGCAGAGGCAATAAGCTCTACTGCGTGACAAGACCTGCTTTTCAACACTATCTTGACTAGGCATTCTAGAACTAGATGGAGAGGCCTCGCTTTTACCAAGAATGTATTCAGATGTTCCTCTACTATACAGATGGTACCACATTGTGCAAGCCACACCAGGGTCATGGGTTCAAATCCCTGACAGCACAAGTGCTGAACAATTGCACCCTTTTAGTCTATTGAAAGCTGTTTTGGATCAGAGTCCCTGCCAGTGTAACAGAGTGTGTTCTAAGTTCCTGCATGGCATACAAACATAACAAGATAGCTTTCAAATCTGATAGCTTCAATCCATGTTTTTCTATTTTTTCTGTCCTACATCAGTGAATGCCATAGCTTTTATCATGTAACTCAGAAGAGACTGTTGCTATTCTGTGTGCAGAAATGTACAGAATGAAAAACGGATAGCTGGGACTGTTTGGTATTTATGGAATGGGCCACGGAGGAAAATGGGGGAGGGTCATGTGATTTTTGTCTTTGTTGCATCCCCACTTTTTGGGCTCGCTAAATATTTAGCTTTGAACTGCAGATAAAGTGACGCATAAAGTGAAGCGCAGCAGCGGTAACAATGTTAAGAATTAAAAATGGTGCTGCATATTTGGCTCTGGGGAGGGGAGGGGTGTCACCTGAATTTTTTTTCCTCATCTGAAGCCTATTGTTTGGAGATCAGTGCTGATGTGCAAAGATCTCAAGCACAAAATGTTAAAACGCGCTTTGCCGCAAATTGGCTGTCTACTCTCATGAAGCGGCAGGCCTAAACAAATCGTTAATGGCCATGGCCTAGCCAGATATGAGGCCACTGAGTTTTGGCATCCCCACTTATTTTATTAAATAAATCAGACACTCCGAGATTATGTTTATGAAGTGTGGATTTAGGTGTTGCAACAATGTTTGTGAGTAAACCTATTGAAATGGTCACCACCTTGGTGAAGCCTGGTGTGTAAGATCAGAAAGCAGAGGTTGCACGTTGTCTGAAGTATCGTTAACAATATTATGGAGGTCTGAAATATGACTGCAAAGTAAATATTTCAGAATTAAAACATAGTTATCCTCGAGGGAGGGTCATGTAAAAAAAATGTGACGCAATGGAGGGTCACAGAAAAATTCTGTGAAGTGCAAGGGAGGGTCATATGTTTTTTGGTGAAGAGCCGAGTGATGCCTCCGGTGGACCCGTTCGGAAATAACGAACGGCCCCCTAGTGTTCTCAATGAAAACAAAGGTTCTATGTTCAAAGTGTACACACTCTTCCACGTTGATGGTCTGTTCATCCGTTTATCATTCACCTCTGTCATTTTGTGGAAAGTTGGCCACCAATGGAGAGTTGTCTGAAGTTTCAACGCACACAACTACAGTATATTCATGTCAAACTTTTCAGTACCTCTCACACATATCTGGCAGGCCAAAGCCATCTTACAAGACATTTCATTCTTTATGCTCATCTGTGAGTCTCTCTGTCTTGGGCATGTCATTCTGCTTCCTCTCAGCTGGGAGTAGAGGCTGGAGCTCTCACTGCTGAGTTTGGGTGCTATCTTGGCACACATGGTGAGTGAGGTGTGTGGTGTGTGTGTGTGTGTGTGTGTGTCTGGCCTTTGGCACAGGACACAGGAGTCTCAGTGGACATAGACAGAGCCACCAGAACATTCTTTTTATCTCTATCATTTTCTTTCTCACTGTCCTCCCTCTATCTGTCATTCTTCCTTTCTTCCCCTCTGTCTTTCCTTCTTTCTTTCTCCAAATAAGAAAGCTCTCTGCAGAATGAAAGAGCTCATTTCTACCTCATGACATGAGGCAAATATGCTCAAAGATATTTCTGCTCAGTTGGTTTAACTATGTATTTTTAAAAACACCCAAATAGTTTCTGAAAAACAGT
>JAVQKI010428085.1:0-14459 GCA_036025975.1 Nematalosa erebi | reverse complement strand
AAAAAAAAAATAAAGTAGAAACATAAGAAATGTCAAGACTATAGTGAAAAGGCCAGGGTAAAAAGGTAAGTTTTGAACTTGAAGTGCCTTGACGTACTGTAGTGCAAGTGAGTGGGTGTTCCAGAGCTCATGGCCAGCCAAACTAAACGCCCTGTCACCCATGGAACGTACAGTAGGTGGATAGGAGGCGTGCATCAGTAGAGCGTAAGGTGTGGGTGTGCTGGGATGGTGGGGTTAGGAGATAGGTGAGTGCTAGATTATTCTGGGTTTTACTGTATAAATCAGTAGAAGGATTCTGAATTGAACTCTATAGTGTGCAGGAAGCCAGAGCAGCTGATGGACTTTCTGCTTAATTTTGGATATATGCTGTAGTCTATGTAATGTCTTTGTTGGGACACCAAAAATTAGAGAATTACAGTAATCAAGTCTTGAGGTTATCAAAGTGTGAATGAGGGTTGGGCAGTGGTGAAGTTAATTGAAGAGCAAAGTTTGGATTAGCGTAGCAGTGGAATTTAAGCCATACTGAAAGAGGTAGGACCAAGGGGGTGCAGTGCCGGATCCCTAGAAATGTTTCCTAACCGGGTGAACAGTGTGTTGTTGAGGGGGTGCAGTGCCGGATGTGTTGTGTGTGTGTGTTGTGGCAGACCATGTCAAAAGCAGCTGTGAGTTCCAGCAGCAGGAGAATGCTGACATGGCCTGTGGCAGCAGCAATGAGCAGGTCATTTACGACCTTGACCAGGGCCGTTTCAGCGCTGTGCTGCTTAGTCCTAAAACCAAACTGAAACTCCTCCCATTGGCTGCGAAGGGTCAGGTGCTCTTGGAGCTGTGTGGTCTCAGGAAGCTCAATAAGTTTGGCAGAGAAAGGCAGCTTTGAAATCAGGCGATAGTTTTTAAAATCTTCAGTAGCTGCTTCAGATCTTTTGAGAAGTGGAGTGATCAGTGCAGTTTTGAAAGAGAAGAGCTCTTTTCCAAAACGCTATATATCCGTTTTCAAAAATATTCAAAATTGATGTATTTTTTTGTGCTTCTCAGTTTGTCTGCAGAATCACTACTGTTTCGTTTATATTCGGTGAGGACAAATCTGAGAACATTAACCCAGCTGGAATTGTGCCAATGTTACCTAACAAATTAATAAAAAAAAAAATATTTAAGAAAATGGCATTTAAATGGCTGTTATAGCGTTTTGGAAAATAACTCTTCAAATGTAAACAGGCCCATTGACGTCAGGATGGGTACGTTAGGTAGCCTCCTCCTGCAGCTGGTTGGGCAGTTCCAGGTACAGAGCCATATCTACTGTACATGGAAGTACAGTATGGCCTTCACAGAGCAGGGCTCTTCTGCTCTAAAGTCCCTATCAAACAGGGGCACATAACAGGGTGTCATAAATATGGGAGAGGGACATGAGTCACGATAGTGGATCCTTTGATTGTCTTTTCCTTATTGCTTAGCCTCTGATTGACTTAGGAAGAGGAGGTGTGTGTGTGTGTGTGTGTGTGTGTGTGTGTGTGTGTGTGTGTGGTGGGGTGAGGCAGACAGTCAGACACACAGCCAAACAGATGGACAGACAGAAAGACAGACAGGCTAGATAGGCAGACAGAGAGACAGACAGACAGAGTGCTTGTGATTTGGTGTGTGACTCATCCAGCTTTGATGAGGGGGTGCTCCCTCGCCCCTCTCTCAGCCCCAACTGCATGATGGGATGCCGTGCTCCCAATCAGGACACTGTCTTCAAGGGGCTCTTCACCCCTTTTGTCTGCAAAACAATACTGGAGGACAGATGGTCCTGGACAAACTCAAACTCCCACTGCCCCCCCCCCCTCACCCCACCACACACACTCACACACGCCACCATCTCATCTCCCCAGACAGATACAGCACCACCACCACGCCACGCCACCTCCCCATCCTCAAGCCCAACCCCACCCTATGTCTGGCTGAATTACAGCTATGGGAGTATTGGATGAGAAAAGGCTGCCAAAGATGTTTTCACACATTAAACTGCTCAAAACCTGACAGCCAAATTGCATGGTGAGGAGGGGGACTGCTTTTGAGCACACTAAAAGCAAGCCAATTCTCTAACAAGCACTGCAGAGACAGAACTTTCTGGAAATATTTTTGCAATTCCATGCATACAAGAATACATGAAAAACAGAGTTCAGTTCAGCTTATGTGAAGTGGATGTATTCAAACAGAGGATACAAGACTACATCAACACACTGGCTGGCTGTTTTACAACGGCAGTAAAACCATAAAGTTTAAGAGGATAAAGTTCAAATAAACCTGAACACAAAAGAGACTTAAACCCTGCTTTATCCCTATGTAAATTTGTTAGGTAAACACATAAGGCTTACATTTACTATTTTAAATTCTTTTTTCTTTTTTCTTTTTTAAAGCTGCTTATTATGCAACTAAGATGATGTACTGAGCAAAGCTTGTCAGAGGTTTCACACATAATACATTCCCTTGAGAACTGAACTGCCAAGGTTTGACAGAATGGATGGACCCATCTGAACCAAGGAGAAAAGACAAACATGTCCAAAAGCAGTAGGTGAGGTGTCTGCGGTCTGCGGTCATCAGCTGTTGATATTTTAGTGAGCGCCTGTCCCTTTGGGGCAGCGATAATGAGCGCTTTCACCTCGGCGTTGGGCAAAAACGTCCTGTTTTCCTCTCCTCTGTTCATGTGTGAGTGAGCTTTTCAGCTAATATGAGCTAGTGGAGATTACAGCTGATGTAACGTGCTGGTTGGTTGATTGGTTGGATGGTTGACTGCAGACAGGGGCTGGGGAGGGCAGAGAGGCCTTTGATGTACTGTGATTTCCCCACTATTAACCTTTTGTTAATACATCAATTTTAGAAATATCTTCAGGTATGAGATTAATGCAAGAGGGAGGCCTTTAGTATTGGAATGCAATTTTCTTTTTCTCAATCTATTTTCTCATTACATCAGGATCTAATTGTGCTTTATCATAAGTAATGTTTAATAAATTGGTGTGTTTAATACACACTTCAGATCCACAGGTGTGGCTGATACACAGTTTTGTTTTCTACAATTTGCCTCCTGAGGTTTACACATGGTGCAGCTTACATGCAGGGAATTACTGCTGCTACTCTGCCAGCCAGTGCTGCTGATGTCTGGGTAGGACCGATGAGGAAGAGGAGGAAGATGAAGATGAGAGATGGAGGAGAGATGCTTGGGCAGCCAGTTTCAGAGGTCACATGCCACGGCTCTCAACAGCTGACACGTCACACAGATCCAAGCAGTGTGTAGGACATTCACAAGGTAAAACCTTGCACTGTGTGTGTGTGAGAGAGAGAGAGCGTCATTCCCCCCCAACTCCAGGCACTCAAAAAAAAACAGAAGGAGAGGTGGGTGTCGTTAACGTCTTCAGACCGAGAGACACACTATGAGATCTTCCAGCGGATCTGACATCACGTGACGTGTCTTTGCTTTTGCTTTTCAATGGACTTTGACATTATTGCTCCTCCTGCCTAACTGGCCTTTATGTAACAGTGTTGTGTTGACACTGCTGTGCAATGCAGCGTCCCTGTAGCTGCTGAGGGGGAGGCCGTGTCATACAACATCGGGCCTGATGACTGGAGCGCTGGGAGGCTGGGTGGCGGCCACTGAAACGACTGTAAATAACCAAAGGCACCCAAATATACAGACCATTACTGATGCAAGTTTTACATTCTCTCTTTCTCTCTCTCTCTCTCTCTCTCTCACGCACGCGCGCACGCGCAAATTTCTTTCAGTATTTGCTCTTCTGCATATATCTATCTATCTGTCTATCTATCTATCCCTCTCTTCTAACCTCACTGATGTACTCTGCATCGTGCCATCTACGGTGTTCTGGGGTCAATAAGCCTGGTCCATGTAATGGTCCTGTTAACACTTGACCCTGCATCACCTCCTGCATGTCACTATGGAGGGAGGATTTGTCCACATTTGTCCATGTGAGCCAGTCAAGACTCTAGACTGGCCCTCCTCCCCTCTGGATCTCATCAGGTCCCAAGCTCTGCTTAGATCTGAGACCCTCTATGGGCCAAGCATGGAGAGAGGGATAAGGACAGAGAGGGAGAGAGAGAGAGAGAGAGAGAGAGAAAGACAGAGAGAGAGAGAGAGAGAGAGAGAGAGAGAGAGAGAGAGAGAGTGAGAGCGAGAGAGAGGTGGGAAAGCAAAAGAAAGGAAGGAAGAGGGAGTGCAGTGTGGAAACAGAAAGAGAGAGAGAGAGAGCTTTTGTGGCCTGAGATATGCTTTCTGTCATCACAATCATGGTTTGTATGTTCTCTAATGTATTCACAATCTAATCTGAACTTTTACATGAGTTCATTTCAATTATTTATGACATTTGGCACAATAGGAACAACGACACCCCCTCCAGACACACACACACACACACACACACACAAGCAGACACAATGCAAACACTGAAGTGACGTGCAATCTGATCTAGGTCCTTAGTATAAATACCATGAGCAGATGAGCAGATGTCCAGTCTAACAGGCTGGCCTAAATCAAACGCATAAACAAGTGGTTTTATAAGCTGAGTATGTATACAGTATCACTGTACAGCTCAAATCACTCAATCCAATTTCATAAAAAAAATACATAATTTCATTCAAATCATTAGTAATTGCCTGAAAGCAATTTAAAGCTCCAAAGATCCAACTTTCCTACATAAAAGCACACAGACAATGGTGGCCTAGGAAAGGTGGCCTCCATCACTGGGTCAACGAAGAAACTTTGTTGAAAAATAAAAAATAAACAAAACAATTTCTCATTCTAGACCACTTTGAGAATCTGCAGCAGAGCTAGCCTTGTGAGGATCATACAGCATGTGTGTGTGTGTGTGTGTGTGTGTGTCTTCTTAATGGAGGACAGTTCTAGAGTGTTGTTCTCTGTTGTCTTAACAACACTCCCGGCCACTTCACCGAGCTGCGCTCTCGCTTGCTGAGAGTTCTTCTAGGTGCTCAAGGAAACGCAAGTCTTCAGGTCCTCCCCAAAGGAGCGGGAGGTTCGCCTGTGTGCGGAGTCATTAACGTAACAAACACAGCCCTTCCTCATCCTGCCGAAGAATAAACCTTTCCGTGGCGCTGGTGCGAGAGGAACTTGCCACCCGTAAACAAAGCATGGAGGAGAGAGGAAGGTCCATTGATTTCCACAGAGACAGAGAAAGGAAACTCTCCAGCAACAAATAAACAACATGTCAGGAAAAGGGTGAATTTGCATTGGAGGCGCTGGGATACAGGCTCTCCATACACCTTTGCCTTAAAGCCTCCCTCAGGAGTTTTAATGTAGAAAGACCGAGTGGATCAACTTGTGTGGGTAAATGCCATCAGGGATTATTGTTACATCTTGAGTGGGACAAATGCATACATTTTGTATAGAATTTATTCAATGCATTTTTTTTTCAACAGTAGTGCTACCAAAGAGAAAAGTTGAGTCAAAGTTCTTAACATTTTCTTTCAGCTCTTTTCTCTAACAAGTTTCCAAAGTCCCCAGGGGAACTCTTAGTACAACTGGGTTTAAAGAGGACCAACCAATTACATGAACATTAACAACCCAGCGCCCCCCTTTCTCTGGCCCTGAGGTGAGAGCTTTGCAGGACCACAGCGGCTTTATGGGGTCAGCCCAAGCAGCCAGTGTGATAAATAATCCAAACCACAATGTGCTCAGCTAAAAAATCTGCCATATAATTCTGCTCGATATGTCACTGACATGAGAGCTTGTCTCTGAGCTTGATCGCTTAAGAAGCGCTCAAGCACATTTTTGGGGTTTTATCTTGACATCCAGTCATGTCAGTTGGACGGGTTATGGAAGCTGTGGGAAGCCAGTACTGACTACTTCAGCATCTTCTGCTAAATCAGTAAGATCCTTCAAAAACCTTTTCTGACACTGAAAAATGAGAGCTTTTTTTGATGCAGTTTCATGTTACCGTGAAAAAAGGCATGACTGAACCTGCTGCGTCAGAGAGAGAGAGAGGGGGCTTTAAGTCCTGTGGCTTTGTCTTCGGTCTGGCTGCTTGCACTCATACCAGGGGCATAAATTTCCAATTCTCCAGCATCATCTCGTCTCATTAAACTAACAATTATCCCGTCAATCCAGATTTATGACCGCCAAGATCCCTGATGAGGTTCACAGGCAGGCGTGTGTAGAGTATATGAGAACACTGCAAACACTCTTCTGACACCTATCTTTGCAGTGTTTATTTCACAAGCCATTAGACAAGCATTAGGTTCTAATTCTTTGCCTGAGACCCTTAGGTTAATGCCTGTGGATTGGCCTCTGTATAAAATCTGCCTTTATGGTCTCCTCACAAAGGGCTTTACAGCAGACTTCTCTCATTGTGGGCACTAACCCCTTTGTTGATTGCATGGCTCGTAAACTGGGGATGAACAGTTAAGCTTGGCTCAATATGAGCACCTTTTAGCCTCAGTGATGGAGGGTTTCACGGGCTGTAATGGAGGGGTCGCTATAGCCGTGGGAAGCAGCTGGAATGCTATCTGGGTGTGTAACAGGACCCTGACCCCCGTTAAGTCAGCACCAGTGCTGAGCACCCCCCACAGAGACCTGACAGGGAGGCTGCCGCTTTTCAGACACAAAACAGGACCCCCTTTTTTTTTCCAAAAAAAAAAAAGAGAAACCTTTCACTTCTGAAATGTCAGCTCACCTTCCATAGCACAAAGCAAGCAGCCATGACACCATGACTGCAGCGAAGATCGACTAGCTATGATACATTTTCACCTGTGCACAACATCAATGATGCCTTTCTCCTTCACACAATAATGTCAGCTTATCTCCCCAAAGACAGGCTTGCCCACAGCGTGACCTCTCTGCCCCTTTCCTCACCTAATGAGCTCCACTCCAGATCGACTAGGCTGAGAGGAGTCAATGGACCTTTTCTCTTTCACAAGCTCGGTTTCCACTCTTTGGACTGCGTGGCTTTGCTTTCCAACATAACCCTCACTACAACAACGATCACTGAATACTGACCAACATAGAGCAACATATGTTACAATAGGAGCAAACGTGAATAGTTCTGGTCCGCGTAAGTGGATACGTCACAATAAAAACTTTTCAATGATTTTTTTATCAGCGTATGAGGGTGAGGGCTTGATTCAAGTATGCATAAGGGGGACCCCCCCCTGCCGAAAATAGAACATGGAACTAAACTTTTGAGCCTCTCACGCTGCTTTTACCCTCTCTGACTAAAATCGACTGACTTTCTCACACAATCCCCATTTCTTTTGTGAATACAATTGCTTTTCACCACCACCGCTTACATGTTGTAAAATATTGTTTGTTAATGTTTTTTTTTAAATGTATTACTATTCATAGGAATAATTCATATTAATATCCAAGAGTTTTAAATATTCCTGTAGGCGGTTGCGATGGACACCAAAGTAGAGTGGTCCTTAACAAGCTCTCTACAGTGCCTTTTTCACAAGTAACGCTTAGGAAGTAAAGAGCCCTACTGTTCTGAGCCATATTCCCATAATGCTTTGTGTTGAGTTGTGGTTGATTAGCCTGGACTCCCGGTGGGAAATCCTTAGGCCAGCTGGACAAAGCAGTGATGTTTTGGTCTTATGTGACAACAGATGGGGCCAGATAGTGTGACTGACTGGCTGTCTCTCCAAAAAACTATGCTGATTTTGTGTGTCCTCTTCTTACGCATCGGTAAGTTTAAAACATTCATCAACAGGCAAAAGATGACCAAGTAGCACTTTCATACACTTCAGTGTATGTTTCTCTGAAAACAAGCAAGGTTTCAGTTTTTCTGTGTGATTAGCCTGGTCATCTATGGTTATGCAAACACAAAATTGAAGGGTCAGCTTATCGCTGTCGGGGAGACTGCTGAGAGAACACAAAGCCACCCTAATCTTCCTCATCGACGAGAAGAAGGATTTGGGGGTCTCTCTCTCTCTCTTTCTCTCTATCTCTTTCTCTCTCTCTACTTCTCTCCCTAATCAAACACACAAAGTGCCAGATGATGCAAAAATAAGATTAGATCATCACAATTTTAACAAAAACAGAGAAGCTTTATCCCATTACTGCGTATTATAAAGCCAATTAATCACTTCAATTCACAAGGATTTCCAAAGCATTGAAGTCATAATAACTGACCAATAATATGTTCCAGTCAAGTTCAGGAACAAACTCAGATCATGACACAAACAAAGACCATAAAATGACAACTGACCCAGTATGTCTATTTAGATATCGAGCAATAACCCAACACACTGTGTACACACAGGGAAAATGTCTCACTCCCCAACAGTGTGTACTTTGTGTTCTATTTTTATCTCACAACAAGGTTGCATAGCTACACCAATGTCACAATAAATCAACTTTTGTATTTGATGCAACATGTTTGCTCACTGTATTAGCTTCAAAGCTTTGCTTTGCTTTGTTGTGAAGGATAGGAATTTTGATTCTCTTCCCAATGGAAACTCAAGTCCAAACATTGCTTTACACCATCTAAATCACAAAGTGGGAACATTCTGTTCCATTATTTGGAGAACTTTCAAACTGTCCTCCACCTCCTCCTGCTTCTGCCTCCTTCTCCTCAGGTTCCCCTTGGAATCAGGTCCCATGTCCTGCGTTCCCTGGGTTGGTTTTGGGAGGGAGGGACACTCAGCATAAATCCAATTATAAGGCCAGTCAGCTTGGTGAGAGACGGGCGGTCTGCATCCTGGGTAGAGAGTGACCTGACAGAGCCCAGAGGGCATACGTAACATCTCACCACCACCACCACCACCACCTCCTCCTCCCCCTCCAACACCACCTTCCTTGTGGACACAGTGTTTACCACCAGGACAGCTTCTAACACTCTGTTCAACAAACATTCTGACACTCCACTGCCATCTAACCAGCAAAAGGTTCTTAATATGAAATGCTTACAATGTGCTGGCCGGACTTTCTGTAGATGAACCAATCAAAACACAGGGAGTAAACCTGTCACAATGATGTGACACTTGTTTGTCCTCCTATTTCCGTATAGTGCTTTATTTGTCCCTGTCACATTCAGTTTGCATCTTAGAAATAACCAAGGGCTAAAACCCAATGTCTCCCCTTACTCTGAGCCCTCAAACCCCTGGTCTCTGGAGAGAAAACCATACAGTATGTGTAATTATGAATGTGTGTCCTCATGAGAAGATCCTGTACTTCTTTCCTGTGAGCACGTCTTGGCCCACAAGAAGACGGATTTCAGAGAAAGAGAGTGTGAGAAAGTGAGACAGATAGTCATGCAGGCCGTGTTTAGAATAAGTGTTTGACACTGCAATGAAATAGTGAGTTTCAAGGAAAATGCTTGAGAGAGAGAAGTCAAGTGGAGGGACACAGAAAAGAGAAAGAAAAAGAATAGAAAAGAAAAGGGCAAAGGCGACTGAGAGAAGAGAACAAAAAAGACAGTGAAAAACTAAAGATGAAAGCACCTGACATCCAAATGTCATTGTACAAACACACACACACACACACACACACAAACACACACACGCACACACACATTACAGCTCAGCCGACACACAATCACCACTTTCCACCACAAGTCAACAGAGATTGAGTCCGGATGCCCTCTATGTCTCATCAAGCACAGATCAACACATAAAGCCAATATAGACAACACTACTTTGCAAAATGAAAACCCTAAACACGTGCATGGAAAGCATATTAATATTGCCTATCCATGACTACCACTGGGCTTCCTCTACATGCAGTATAACTGACTCTTCTGAGATAAAGAGGAATCATCCCACTGAAGTCTACAGAGGTGAATTCAAACAGAAACTAGGACACCTAAAGCATAGTGCATTTTCTGTGAGTCTTTGCCTTTGTTGCAGAGCTGTGATACGCCTCAGTTATAACCTGAAAAAGGCTGTGTGCTCAATGATGGACGGGGTCATTTCTTCTGTACGGGGGGGGGCACTAAATAACAAACCTCCTCCTGTCACAAGGCCCGGCACCTCCACACAGGGGAGTAGCCATCAGTCATAGGCTGCCCAGGACGCCCAGCCAGGCCCAGTGCGGCTCACCAGGATTAATCCTGTGAATTTATGAGCAGAATAATCTAAAAAAGTGGCCCGGGCACTGGCAGATACTCGCACTCTTGGTTGGCAGGCTATAAATTACAGTGTATCTTTTACAGTACGGGGGAGTGGGGGTGGGGGGTGGGGGGTCGTCTCTGAAGTTATGATTGTAAGTCTGGCTTATATTCTGTCTTATCTCATGAGACAAGACTGAGAGAAGGTGTGTGGTATGGTGGGCTTCAGGTCTAATTAATATAAAAAGATTCTTCCAGTTTCCCTGCCGCAATAAATTAATTGAACAACATTTAGGCATTCTTCTGTTCACTACTTTGCTAGGAATGAAAGGCAAACCCATTAAATCGACAAATATTTCCATCAACAAGTAGAAGTGTTGGGTAAAACTTATTAAGTTGTATTCTAAGTACATGCAAACAAAGCAGCTGTTAGTTTTATTTCAGTATCCTAACACACTAACCACACTAAACTTACGTTTATTAAAAACTAACTGAGCTGCTCTACAAACTACAAGCTCAGCAGTCTCCTGAGCAGTGTAACGCTCTACAATAACAAAGAGCTTTATGTGAGGGGGAACCGTGTGTAGTTTTGGGCGCTGCATGGTTACGTACATGTCCTGGCCTTTGGCGCATTATTGTTGGGGCTCAGCATGGCCAGCGTGCTCTGTATGGAGCAATAGATCTTAAATGGCCTTTAATCCTCATTAGGTCTGCTTTCCTGGGCTAAAGTTGTAGGTAATTAGACAGAGCCCATCTGTGCTGGCTGTCTGAAACAGTGGGAGCTTTCTACACCAGTCAGGCAAACAACGGCTTGTGCGCAAACTGTATGTCTTGGGCCTGAACCCACGTGTGGGACCAGGACTTTGCTGACATGAGACGCATCCTGTGCAAACATTTCAATCACATCCAAGCTGAAGGAAACACAAAGTCTCAAGCAGTTCAGCAACAGAATTGGCTCGTATTCAATCTAGAATGCACTGCTATCTGGGTCCACTCTGAGCCAGTCATCTCCACATGGCTCTGGGTCCATTGAGGATCTCATATCATCTGAGACCAATCCAGAATCCAATGCATGGGTCCACTCTAGAGTCTGCCATTTGTGTCTATTTTGTGTGTCTGTCAGCCATCTGGTTTGACATCCACTGTGACTCTCGAAAATGCTTGAGATTTTTAAATAAAGCTTTTAGGCCTAATTGCATGTGGCAATAACAGTAATTGTGGCAATAACAGCAATTGTGGCAATAAACTTTATCAATGTCCTCCTTCTCATCATCAGTATAATCAACACACACCTAGCTTAGGGTGAATTGCAAGAGTTCAATTCCAAACTCTGAAGAAGAATATGGATATGCACGTCCACACCTTGACAGCGACATTGCCTGTTAACTATACTCACCATTTAGCCCATTTGGGATGCTTCTGTGGAGGTGGGGATTAGAGAGGTCATCCATGGACCTCCCCATGTTTGAGACCTTGGCTTCGGCAGGCTTGTGAAGGCCAATGTGATTGTGGTGATGATCCGGGCTCCCGGCACTGCCCGTGCTGGAGGTGCTGCTTCCGTCCCCAACGTCCCGTATCGTGCCAGCTCCCCCGTTTAGGTTAGTCAAACTAGACTGGCTGTCTATAGAGCTTCTGGAACCGGCACCGTTCCTTTCCTCTTCCAACATCAATATAATCTCCTTTAGTTCCACATTTTCCCTCATCACCGTTTCTTGATTAGTCTCCAGCTCTTTCAGCTTGTGCTGATACACACCGACCTCTTTCCACATAACACCGGCGGTATACCTACCGAACCGCTGCCATTCCCGCGACAGTTTCTTGCCCTTTTGCCTGTCATCGTCCAAGAAACAACATAACTCTCTGAGCTCGTTATTATCGTCCTGGAGCTTCTGGTTGATTTCTTTCAAACTCCGAATCTCGTGGAGGTGAACCTGCAGCCTCCGGTTCACGTCCTTCATCATATTCCCATGTTCCACCATCAAATTCATCTTCTCTCCGTCTGCCTTTTTCAGTCTTTTTATTAATTCCTCTTTGCTCCATTTCATCAGTTCTTCATCTGATATTTTACCGAAATCATCCCTCGGTCCGTCAATACCATTTTTTGCCATAGTCCCACCCGGCGTTTCGCGTCCGATCCGAAAGTGGCAAAATTCAAATGTAAAACCGAATGTTTTAATTCAACTTCTGGAATAAGGAAAACCACAAAGTCGTGTGCATCGTCGGCGAAACAGGTCCAATTGCAGACATACAAACTCGAAACATAAGGACTTAACCCACAGGCCAATGCCTGGGTCTCTGAGTTAAATTAACTACACGCGATCAAACTGAAGCGATGTTTAATCGATATAGCTGTATCCAGGCTTGAACAAAATATCATCTCATTACGATACTTTCTTCACAAAATAGTCTTCTTTAATGGTTGTCGTACAGAGCTGCGATGTAGTCTACCTGTTTCGTCCAACCCAGTACGCGACCTGAAGAATGATGAGCGCCAAGTGCTGCGTTCTCCTGATCTCAAGTCAGCCTAATGATGTCAGTGCATTTGCTCGGGGTGGAGAGCAGAGAGGGCAATTCCGTGAAGTTCCCTCTCACATTTTTCGCTGCCTGATAACAAATCGCACACCAAGACAGATATATTTCTTTTAGAAAAAAAGGAAGTAATTCTTTGTGAGCTGAAATGAAAAGTTAAACTACAGTTACTTTTTTGTCTCCCGAATAGAATAGCCTGACAGTGGACATGTGCAACTGTTGGTCGCTTTAATCGCTCTGAGCAAATTGAAGATATTAGAGAATATTCAGGCAATTGATATAAGAAAAATGTATTTTAGCGAAGTTGATTAAGTCACTGCAACGCACGTACTATCCTGAGAAGAGATTATTGCCTTAATGCGTAAATTGCTGATTGTCGGTAGGGTTTGGCTTGCTCAGAGTTAAGTTACTGGTAATTTCAGGTAGGCCAATTGAATTATTGATCATTAAAACTTAAACTTGGAGACTTCTCAATAAAGTGCACAGAATTAGCATTTTACAAATAAGCACAAGAAAATAATGCTTCGAATGTCCATCAATACAGTCACTATGGGCTTACTTTATACTGTCCACAGTTTAAACCGTCAACAAGACATGTAATTCATGCCACATACTAGGTATCGGGCGCCGCCTTGTGGGGAGCTAACGCTACATACAGGGTTGGGCTTCTTGCTGGTTTCCAGTAAATGAAATTTTATTCCAAGTAAGCGTATCGTCATGCAAACGAGAACGTGGATATGTCTGCTCAAATAAGTCCTAAGAAAATAAGATAAAACGTATAACTGGCATATCCTATCTAAGAAGCCCGATTTTTACATGTGTTAAAGCCTAAAATAACTTTGAGACCGGTTATGTCAAATTGTCCAAATCGTGTTCGGCCATGCGTTCTGTGTCTTTGTTCTCTAAGTTCTTGTACCGCTGCAGTGCAGTTAATATTGAGATCGGCGCAACTGGTACTTTTTTGACACCATACTTAAATTGAATTAAAGTTGGCTGTTGTGGCCTTGGCCTGGCCACATCCTGTCAAAATCGGAAAATGACAGCTGTGTGGGTGCAGATGACTTAAGACTGAGATTTGACACAGCTGGTCTGTGGGAAGTTGCCGTTTGGAATCGGCGCAAGACGCAAGAAGTACACCGCTGATCAACATGGAGGAAAAGAGGGTGGTCTGAGAATGACAAAGTGATGATACAAAAAAGATTCTTTGTAGCAATGCCTGTCGTCGCAGCTTAACAAACAAAACGACTTTCTAGTGGGGAAAGGTTACAGCCTGACCAAAGTGCAGAGCTCGCTCACAAGATACTCAGACTACCGCTCGCCACGGGTATCTTTTTTTTTATAATCCGTGCGCTTGCATAACTTCTGTTAAATGTACACGACGTTATTCACTGGCTAGGCTACAAAGCATAATGTGGTACTTCTGCGATACCCTTGGTCGGTTTTGGCATTCGCGTTTAATTTTATTTAATTTACTTGGGTTTTTCATAGCACCTGTAATCTCACATCCACAATGCTTGGACTTCAAGCCTCCTTTCCGACCTCAAGAGGAGCTTCAGTTTTGCGTAATGTATAAACATTTTGGTTGTTGTGATTCTGCAAAGGATCAAGAGCTGATGGCGAAATATTACAAGATCATGGATAACTTTGATTATTATGGATACGCCAATTGCGCCGCATACGTGCAGGATTTACTATGCCAGGTAAGTGAAGGGTCACAACATCCGATTAACGGTTGTGAAACGCTAACTTTGTTGACAGCTCATCTTCAGATTTAATTTAAGAATGTACAAATGGACTGTTAGTTTCTTATCATCCTAAATAAATTAATTAAGTTATAATTTATTATAATTTATTAAGGGAAAGTATTATTCAGTATTATTGTTATTATTG
>JAVQKI010428057.1:0-11132 GCA_036025975.1 Nematalosa erebi | reverse complement strand
GCCTATGAGGGCTCGATTCTGGTCTGCATAAAGGGGGATTTCCCCCCCTCCCCCTTGCGAAAATAGAACACGGAACTTAACGAACGTTTGCGCCTCTCGCTCCGCTTTTACCCTCTCTGCTTACACCGTCTGCAGGCCTTACGCCAATGTGACAGAGTTTGATGGGCAGGACGCCTGCGGCTCCAACAGTTGGGTGATCGTCGACGTGGACCCGCCGGCCCGTGCCACCGAGTCCAAGGAGCCCGCCGACCCAGGCTGCCTCATCTCCATGCTGAAGCCATGGACACAGTATGCCATCATGGTCAAGACCCAGCTGTCCGGCTCTGACGAGCACCAGGTCAGCGGAGCCAAGAGCAAGATCATCTACGTACGCACCAACGCCACCAGTGAGTGTGTTCCTCCTAGCTTAAAGCTTATCTATGAATGTGTGTTGGTGGGTGTTACACGCACACACATTTCTATTACTTTGCATTAACTCTCTACAAATACACTGGAAGATAAATGGTTAAAATTGTTGTAATAAATTGCTCACCCTAGTTAACAAACTACTGGTTAGAATATATTTATATTCACATGTACAGTAATGTGAGCTTATATTGGGTCCTCTTAAAGAAAGTGATGTTGAAGAGGGTACTGTTTGAAAAATCTGAGGTAAATTTACGTGCTGTTGTCTTGTTGTCTGTATATCTCCTTGTGTACCCAACAGAATTAGACATGTAAAAAGTATTATATAACAAGTAGTAGCTCAGAATCAGGCCATGTTATTCCGAAGGTCAAGTTGTTAGCAGCATGCAAGAAGATGCTGAGACCTAAGGGCCCTTTGAAGCTAAATGTGATGGTGGAAAAAACAGATACTGATCTTACACCTCTTATTGCTGGCACACTTGGCGGGTTATTTTCTCATTTGTCTAGTGGGTGTCTCGTTTGGTGGCCCACTGGTTGCGTGTTTACCTCCTGTGTGCTCCGGCAGCTATCTGCATGTGGCTAGCCACAGGAAGCGCCTGACCCGAGTGGGGAGAATCATGTCAGCGGTTTGTTGAAGTAGGTTGCCGCCTTGCGCCTTGTCATATTGCTCCTCGATAGAATCAGTAAGCCTTTACCATCAGTTTTGCCAGAGCACACAGCGTTGGATTTTTGGTATTTAGAAGTGTGGTTGTGTGATGTTTGGGGTTCTGTAATACCAGGTCTCTGGCCTGTCTGTCTTCTAAGTGAACTTGTTTTCTCCATGACCTCTGAGAAACATCACAGCTTGTTTGTTTGTGTGTCTTGGAAGCATTCTTCTGGCATCTGGTGATGTGGCCAGCATGTCAAAACTGGAGCGCCCACAAAGTCCTCTGCAGGCCTCCTCTCATGCATGCTGCTGGTTCTGACTCACTGGGCAGGATGGGGTAGGGCAGGGCAGGGCAAGGCAGGCAGAGGTGAGAGAGGGTGGTGGTGGTTAGTTAGGACAGGTTCACGGCTGGGTAACTGCTGCCTGTCTGGGACAGTGCGCTCGTCCTGCCGCCCCCAGCGCGACATCTCGTCATCCAGTACAGCGAAGCACTCAGCAATGCCACCTGACCTGTCTGGCCGCGCCGCTCTCAGCGTCTCCTGCCCGTTTGTTTAATTACAGGGGGAAATGATGGCTGACGTGTTCCTTCTGCTCATTCCAACCCTGCTCTGATGGTTTCTGTCTGCCTCTTTCTGTGCATGCGTGCGTGTGTGCGTGCGTGCGTGCGTGCGTGTGTGTGTGTGTGTGTGTGTGGCTGATCCCCCTCAGAACCGTCTGTGCCATTGGATCCCATCTCCTCATCTAACTCGTCATCTCAGATCATTCTGAAGTGGAAGCCGCCGAATGACCCCAATGGCAACATCACCCACTACCTGGTGTACTACCAGCAGCTGTCCGAGGCCAGCGAGCTCTACAAGTTTGATTACTGCCAGAAAGGTGAGGCCGGCACTAGCCAGATACACACACACACACACACACACACACACACACACACACACACTCACTCTTACTCTGTTTTAGGCACAAAAGGTAGTAGGGTGCCCTCTAGCTAAAGCAATGCTACTCTGTGTTATAGACAGTGTGCTTGTGTGTGCGTTTTTATTAAGGATGGGATCAGGTTTCAGTGTGTGGGAAGGGATCCCTCGGGGAAAGCAGTGGGCTCATATTCCCTAAGGCTGGCTGAGGCTGCAGGGTCTCCCTCTCTGTCCTCTGCGGGAGCAACAAGTGTGCCTCACTAAAGCACTGTGCCATACACTGTGGGGGGGGGGCACACTGGATGATGCTGATGGGTGTAGACAGGCATGCTTTGTGTCTGGAAAAACAGTTGACTGTTGTTGATGTCTCTCTTGTCCCCTGTGTGTCTGTCTGTGTGCATGTCTGTCTGTCTGTCCTTTTCTGGGTGTCTTAGGTCTTGTGTGTATTTGTGTGTGTGTGTGTGTCTGTCTGCGTGTGTGTGTGTGTGTGTGTGTGTCTCTTGTCCTGAGTGTCTATTGTTGTTTGTGTTGAGTGTTTCTGTTGATCTCCTGTTTATCTTCATCAATCTGTCCTTCCCAGGTATGAAGCTGCCGTCGCGCATGCCCACGCAGGTGGACACTGAGGAAGAGCAGAAGTGGAACCAGACGGAGGAGCAGAGCCAGACGGGCCGCTGCTGCGCCTGCCCCAAGACCGACAAGCAGCTCAAGAAGGAGGCCGAGGAGTCCGAGTACCGCAAGACCTTTGAGAACTACCTCCACAACGAGGTCTTCACCGTCAGGTTAGCAAGATGGTGGACTCCAACGCTCATTCATTTGCTCGTTCACTCACTCCTGTCACTGTCTCTTTCTATTTCTCTGGTTTTCTCTCTTTTGATTCAGTTGTAGTATTTATTAACATGACAAACCCTCATATACTTATCTCTGTCATGCGCATGTTCTCTCTCTCTCTCTCTTTCTTTCTTTCTCTCTACCTCTTTATTTAATGGTAAACACTTATCCTAATGTCGATTAAGTCTTTAAATCCCTTTGAGCAGAATAGGAAGCATATTTCTCAATATGTTTTTTGTCCCTTGTAAGAAATTGTCCAGACTGTAGACAATAGGGCAGCTTATTATTGGCGCAGTGTGTCAGTTCTGGAGCTTCAAGGTTCTCTCAGCCCAGCCTTGGCATTGGGCTCTGTGTGTATAGCCTTGGGAGTTGTGTTTTTCTTGTACCGTGTCTCTGGCCTTCAGTGGTCCTTCCAAGAACAGGTGGCATTAGTAAAACCGGCTTCCTGTTGTCATCAGAACCCTGTCAGCACACCATCCCGCCATACCGCACCCCACCACACTCTCCATTTGCCTGGGCTCTGCCTGCTGTACCCCTCAGTCCTTGTGTTTAGTCTCCCATCTCAGACATGAACAAGGGCACACAAGGACACACAGTCAGACTCTAAACAGAGTGAATCTCTTTATAGTTCACTAAGGCACCACTGTCAGTAGGTTGCAGAGTCACGAGACAGAGCTTTTAGCGTGGGATCATTCATTACATTCAGCTGAGAAAAAAAAAACTTTGAAAAAAAACTTTGCTCTGAATCTTAAATACTCTTGGTTAAGGTTTTCTGCTATAGAAGAGCTTTTTAAAGAAACGTCTCCTGTACAAAATCAACCAGTCACATGAGTGCTGTGAGCTACTTTTGGCTGAAGCTGGGGGAGAGACCACGGAAGTTGTGTAACATTGACAATGGTGGCCCTAGGGGCCTTATATTGGCCATAAAAAAGCCCCCCAGCTGGTCTGAAATGTGGTGGCAGTCATCCCAAACCGTTACTATGATTTGCATTCCCAAATTTGAACTAAAAAACACTCCTCATGTCTCTGCTCTGTTGTATGTAATCAAAAGGTCAATGTGAAGGCCAGAGATTCTAGGCACGTGGTCTAGTAACTTGCTTAGACCAGCCTAAGAAGCCTTGTGTTTTCATTCTCCTGGCAAAACCAAACAAAGCGCAGGCCTCGTCTTTTGGGACGGTTCATTTCTTTCTCTGTGTTGCTTTGGGATAAACCGCTTGCCTGAATGTTACCCGACATTTACGTCTCTGTTTTAAACCACTTTTGCAATCTCTTGCCAAACACCAGTTGTGCTAATCCTAAGAGATTTTGTATGTGCTGACATGACTCCTTTCGCCACCTAGTGGTGAAATATGAACGACCAGTATGATGATGCAGTGCATAGCAGGAATGTCCTTTACTAAACTCTGTTGGTGTCCTTAGTTTTTTAAATACTATGGAGCTCCTATGAATACTATACTATAAAGCTCATTGTGCTACTTGACTATTCTTTCCTCTGTCTGTGTCTTATTTTGTGAAGAGAAATTGTGGTGGTGTGGAAATTTTTGCCTTGCTCACTTGCTTCCCGTGCTGTGTCCTCCTCAGGCCCCCTCGTCAGCGGCGCTCCCTGGGCAGCGTGGCCAACCGCACACTCATAGTGACCACCCCCTCCAGCGTCCCCAGCCCCATTCCGCCCACGCCTGGCTCCGCCGAGGAGGAGGTCGAGGTCAACAAGCAGGAGCTAAAAGTGCTTCGGAAGGAGTCCACAGTCATCTCCAACCTGCGCCACTTCACCAGCTACCAGATCGAGGTCCACGCCTGCAACCATGAAAAGGACTCCTCGCGATGCAGCATGGCTGCCTATGTCAGTGCCCGCACCATGCCCGAGGGTACGCCTGGTCACCTCTCCACACCACACACACACAGCTATGTAGACGGCTTTACACACAAGGTTCTCACTCATACGTGCATGCATTCCCTCACACAATTGCTATGTCTGTTAGCCTCATAAGAGCAGGCATAATGGCCTTGTTGCTGACCAATAAACAAGTATCAATTCTCTCTCTGATGTCCTCATGTGTTTTGCTGCACATTGTTTTGCAGCATAGACACAGCAGAACATCATTACATTGAGGACTTAACCTCATAACAGGATGTGGGGCTTTTATCAGAGACACGGTATCAGTATAACCAGGGCCTAATCAGGAACACAATTAAGATCTTGTCAACAGCACACCTAGAAATGGAAATATGGTAATGGGTGACAGGAAAAAAGATGCACATCTCAGATAATCAGCTACCTTGTTCCTCTGGTTTTAGCTGAAACTAGCACGAGTTGGGGCTGATTTATAGTCTGTGCCGGCTATGCAGATACATTTTATGTACACAAGGAGGATTTGAAAATGGAACATTACACAGCGCCCTCTGTGTAGTATGCAAAGATGGAAAGAGGGCTCCATAACCCTTTTTTTTTCTTTCCCCACTCCATCTGCCTCCCCGTCCCTCCCACTAACAGAGCGAGCGGATGACATCACAGGGCTGATCACGACTGACGTGTCTGACTACACCGTCCACATTAAATGGACTGAGCCCCAGGACCCCAATGGCATGATCATTCTCTACGAGGTCAGCTACAAGAGACTAGGAGACACAGAGGTATGCACTCTCTCTCTCTCTCTCTCTCTCTCTCTCTCTCGCTCACTTTCTCTCTCTCTCTTTTTCTCAAAAAAAGGTAAAAAAGGGCTGCTTGTTAGATTGGAAGGCTAGATTGCCTTCTCTTATGTTGGCTGCGAGCTGCATGCTTTCACAAGTGGAGGGGAAAGGTTCTGTCTGATTCTGTGGGTTGCGTATGTCTCAGAGAAGTCTAGACCCGGATTTATCGCCGTGGCTAACAGCAGTCCTCCTCACCGCTGGGCGCCTTTGTCTGAGGACATTAGGAGCGCTTTTGTTACCATGGAAATGTGTACACACAGACAAAGTGGGAGTCCATGTTTGTGAGAGAAAGAGAGATTAGAGGCTATTTATGAACAAGCAGTACAAAAGGTCTCACACACTGGCTTCCAAACAAACAGGTTCATGATGGAGATGGTGATGCTGCTGCTGCTGTTTTTGTAACCCTGTGCTTTTCTCCCACAAAGCAAGGAAATTAAGCCAATTTATTTAATCTTGAATACAGAATGATTTACAAAAGAACAAACAAGAAATGTCATCTCTTGTCAATTTTTTTTTTGGGTTAAGTAGTATCTGAAATCACTATAAAGATGTACAACTTCATTTTCTTGAGTGATTGCTCTTCCCCACAGACAAAAAAGTAAATAAATGAGTCAAAAAGGACAAAATGATTCCAGTTCCAAACAGTTTGTGGATAAAAAAAAAACAAAAGTTAGGGTTAACCTGAGGCTTTCTGACCTTCTTCCTTGAGCACACATGGTTTCCTGAGACCCCATCATTGCTCCACATAACCATTTTCTGGTCACTTTTGGTCATTGTGCTATCTGTATACTGGATGGGTAATGGTAACAATGTGTCCCTTCTCAGGATTTGCAACTTTGCGTGTCCCGGAGGAGCTACATATCTGATGGAGGCTGCAAACTCAGAGTGGTGCATTCTGGGAATTATACAGTGCGCATCCGTGCAACCTCCTTGGCTGGCAACGGTTCCTGGACGGAACCCACTCACTTCTACGTACAAGACAGTAAGCCATCGTCTTACCTGTACCTTTCCAAGAAGCATGGTTTTATTGTGAAACACCTAACAATGGGTCACTTGGTCCTCATAAAACTCAGTCACAACATGAACGGTACAGTGTCAAAGCTTGTTTTGAATATACACTCCTGTTTTGAGCCTCTTTTTAAAATAGGAACGAGTTGGGATGTTCAGGACTCATAAGGTCTCTCATGCTCGTCTTAAAATTCCCAGGTTGTTAATCGGAATACACATCTGGCTTGGCAGTATAAGGGATCACAAACCTGACTGACTTTGTGCTGAATGTGTGTTTGTGTGTGTGTGTGTGCGTGCGTGCAGGAGTTGACCCGACAAACATGCTGAAAATTGTCATCGGGCCCGTCATCTGCAGCGTCTTGCTTATGGGGGTGTTGTGTGTCGGCTTCGTTGTGTTCAAGAAGAAGTGAGTGTCATTTGCTGTTCTGTTTTCATGCGTATGTTTTTTTGTTTTTTTTTTCGTGGCGGTGGTGGTGGTGGTGATGCTGTGATGAGTCGTGACAAAAGCAATTGTGCTTGTTCTCTGCCCATTAGGCAAACCGAGGGTCCTACCGGGCGCCTGTACACATCGCCCAACCCAGAGTATCTCAGCCCAGATGAAGGTGATCCATTTCCTCTTGTTCAGCTGTTTTGGCTTTCAACTTAACCAAAGAATGAGCCTGGCATTCTAGCTTAATGCCATGTTTTTTAAATGTCTCATTCCAAGAACCACCTCTGTCCTGTTTCAGAATTGTATCTAATGATTTACAACTAATATAGATATGCTCTCTGAAGAATATGGTGTTGGAGGTCGACAAAGGTAGAATTAGTGCTGGGTAAGACTGGGTAATAGTTTTATCCAAGACTAGAAGGTCTTACACCTGTGTGTGTGTGTGTGTGTGTGTAGTCTATGAGCCAGATGACTGGGAGGTTCCTCGTGACAAGATCCAACTCCTGCGTGAGTTGGGCCAGGGTTCCTTTGGAATGGTGTATGAGGGCATCGCCAAGGACATCATCAAGGGCGAGTCCCAGACCCGCGTCGCTGTGAAGACGGTCAACGAGTCGGCCAGCCTGAGGGAGAGGATCGAGTTCCTGAATGAAGCCTCTGTCATGAAGGCCTTCAGCTGCCACCATGTGGTATGCCGATGAAAGAGTGTTTTGGGTGGGGGGGCGGATTAGGTGAATGTATGTAACATTTAGGCCAGGACCATAATGTCGTCATTAAGCCAGTTAACCCAAAATATTACTCGCTACTTCTGTAAGTGCCACAAATCACCAAATCTAAGCTAAGCGTGCTTTAATTTCTGTACTAATGACAAAGAGCAAATACACTTCATAGATCAATGATCATCGATAACTGCGGGTTGACGTGAAAAGGCCAGAGCAGGATGTATGTGGATTGGATATTGTGCTGAGGTTGTTCCCCCTCTTCCCCAGGTGAGGCTGTTGGGCGTGGTGTCCAAAGGGCAGCCAACTCTAGTGGTGATGGAGCTGATGACCCATGGAGATCTGAAGAGCTTCCTGCGCTCCCTGCGCCCCGACTCAGAGGTAAATTCAACTCCATTTTACTTCAGCTTATCAATTTTCAATTTTATCATCAACCTCTGTAGCATATTAGAGCGAGTCAGTACTATCTCACTCACTTTAATCACCACCAACTTAACTATCAAATTTGATTAAACCGTACTGTACAATTCACATATTGCTTACATTTGACACATTGTGTATATTTATTTATTTTTCTTGTTTTAAGGCTGAATGGTATCATAGAGAAGCAGCCACGGGAACGAGGTGTTCTTTGTCAGACCTCTCGTGTAACTTCTGTATCAGTTAGAGGCACAGTAGAGAATTAAATGCTCTCTATGCAAGGTTTTACAACAGCATGGAATGCGATTCAGCCAGTCATAATTAGGGAGCAGAACTATGCACACACAGGAAATTCATCAAGTTAATAATAATGTGTTATCACACGGAGAATTGAAATACTGTTTTCTGATTGGCTGACAGGGTGTGTGTTCCCGGTAACGGAACAGGTATAAAGTATATCTGGTTAAAAAAAAACGCTATCGTTATCCCTAACTTAACTGGGCTTAATGGCTTTCACGTCGCTGTTATTGGCACCTTGCTCAGCTAGGCGAGCTCTACTAGCCCTTAACCACCCTGTGTTTCCTCTGTTTGTTTGTCTGCTTGTCAGAACAACCCAGGGCGCCCTCCCCCTACCCTGAAAGAGATGATTCAGATGGCAGCAGAGATTGCAGATGGCATGGCCTACCTCAACGCCAAGAAGTTTGTTCACAGAGACCTGGCCGCCAGGAACTGCATGGTGGCTGAGGACCTAACAGTTAAAATAGGAGGTATGTTGTTTTATTAAGATATTACAGCAGCATGGGGTGTCAAAAGCTCTTAAATGACAGGAAGCATTATCTATAACAGTATTGTTCTGTAGAGGGAACTCTCCTTGTAATTATTTGAAATGCACATTTGCTTTCAATGAAAGGCTTGATTGATTGATTGATTCATTCATTCATTCTTTGAAAAAAATAGTTATATCCCTATTCTCTATGACTTCATTTGACCACCTTGTCTTTTTTTGTTTGTTTTGTTTGTCGTGGTTTCCCCCCAGACTTTGGAATGACGAGGGACATCTATGAGACAGATTATTACAGAAAGGGGGGAAAAGGCCTGCTGCCTGTTCGGTGGATGGCCCCCGAGTCCCTAAAGGATGGGGTCTTCACGGCACACTCAGATTGCTGGTGAGCTAACACACACACACACACACACACACAAAATATACTAATTGTCTAAGCTGTAGAGTTCTGAATGGTCCAAAATGGTGAAGGTGTGTGTATGTGACAAAGAGGGAGGTCTCTTCTGTGTGTAAATAGATTTTTTGCCAAAATGGTTCTCTGTGTGCTTGTCATAGACATTGACCCCTGTGCGTGTGTGTGCGTGTGTGTGTGCGTGCATGTGCGTGTGCGTGCGTGTGTGATGACACCAGGTCCTTTGGGGTGGTGCTGTGGGAGATCAGCACTCTGGCGGAGCAGCCTTACCAGGGCCTGTCCAACGAACAGGTCCTCAAGTTTGTCATGGACGGGGGCTACCTAGACCGGCCTGAGAACTGCCCAGACCGCCTGTGAGTGTTTGACAGCAGAGGACTCTCATGCACTGCACAGTGCATTATGGTCTTTGTGTTCTGTAGCTGAGTGACCTTGTTTGTTTTAGATGATGATCGTTTGATAGAGAAAGTGATAGATCGTTTGATAGAGAAAATTTGCTTTAAATTATTTGTTTCATCCATGTCATTTTATTTCTGTGTTAATCTCTAATTTACATTGTTGTATTTTGCTACCGCTGTTCTCACCCTCTCAATATCTCGTTTTCCTCCTGTGTCCTCACCCCCGCACAGACATAGCCTTATGCAGATGTGCTGGCACTACAACCCCAAGATGCGGCCACCCTTCCAGGAGATCATCCAGATGATCCGGGAGGACCTGCACCCCTCTTTCCAGGAGATGTCCTTCTACTACAGCGAGGAGAACAAGCCGCCGGAGAGCGAGGACTTTGACATGGACCTAGAAAACATGGAGAGCATCCCGCTGGACCCGTCGTCCTACTCGCAGCGCGAGGCCAGCCTGGGCGGAGACGAGGGCTCGTCGGTGGGCCTGAGGGGCAGCTATGAGGAGCACGTGCCCTACACACACATGAACGGCAGCAAAAAGAACGGACGTATTTTATCCCTGCCGCGCTCCAGCCCTTCCTAATATTGCCCCACTCACTTGCGATAACCCCCCCCACCCCCACCCCAAAATCACAGAAACACAGAGTTATATATTTCTTCTTTTTTGGTCGGTTTCCTCATTTTATAGATTTCACTTTTATCACGTGCCACAGTGGCCCTGCAGAAAGAAAATCAAATGATCTCAGGACTTTTTTTTTTTTTTTTCAGTCTTTTTCTTCAGTCCTCTCTGCTGCCACAGTATTATGAAGCAGGGTGTGCTGGCCCTTTTTTGTATTTCAGCTCAAAACGGACATTTCTACTTTTCACCGGTCTTTTTTTTTTTTTTTTTTTTAAAGATAAATATTGCCAAGTTTCCAGGACTGGTCAAATGGAACAAACTGTGAAAATAACCTCATTAAGAAAACCAAAAAGGCTGCTTCACTACACAACCTTCAAAAGACTGTCCTCCATCCCACCCCCCCCAACACACACACACTCAGTCCAACCCCTCCCTTGCTGGATTCTCTCCAGGAGTTGAAGTGGCCTTACCATATCTGTGGCCTATGAACATACAGTAGAGGTGTGTGTATGTGTGTGTGTGTGTGTGTGTGTGCCTGTGCGCGCGTGTGTTGGCGTGTGTGTCTTGCTTTCTGTCTCTGAAGTGTCAGTGGCAAATCACCATAAGCTTTTGGGAACTGTGGGATGACGGTCCTGCTCTGCCCATCCATGAACAAAACTCTTACCCAGGGGGAGTTGTCTGGATGGGGCACACGTGCTGGGAGCCCTCCCCCCTGCTTGTTTTTTTTTTTTTTTTTTTTTTTTTTCCTTCCCTCCAGTATTCCAAACCTTAACAGAGAATGAACAGTCACTTTGTCCTTTGGGACGTTACTTTTTAATTTATTTACGTTTTTTCTTTCAAATTTCTTTTCCTCTTGTGTTCTTACAT
>JAVQKI010428019.1:0-22190 GCA_036025975.1 Nematalosa erebi | reverse complement strand
TATGCCCTTACAAAATATTTCATCCTCAATCATGACTATCAGATCCTAAGCTATATTTTATCACCATTCTTCTGGTTTGTCTCTAATCAAAAAGGAAACATCAACTCAGAATTTCAAATGAAAGACAGCTGTTAGTCTCTTTGGATGAAACTTGTGATCTCTTCTCCTGTGCCCCCTCCCTTTATTTCTTTGGTTAAGTATGTCACAAATTCAGGTCATGCCGTTTCCCCTCATAAAAACAGATGATTCTGTTAAAAAAATATCCATCATGAATTAACCACACGGAAGCAATCATCAGCAATACATTTATTTTCCTGCAGGCAGATTCACTCAGTAGCACAACATTTCACTAGACAGAATGAATATTCATTAGATATCTACTGATGTATTTAGATTGGGGCAAAAAAATAGTAGACTTCCAAGGATATGATATTTAATGGTGCAGAGATATCTTTATGGATGCTTTGCATCACAGAAAATCGGATGCCTAGCCAGTAGTGAAAGGATATTTGTAAAATGCTGGCCAGTTTTTCTGTTTTTCCAGTGTTTGCTTTAGATCATATAGCTTAATGTTGTTACGATCTAAAGAAAAAAGTAGAAGCAAATGTCATTAGTCAAATGTCTAATGAATCTTGCCATTTTTAATCTAACGTAAGCAAAATTAATATGGATAAATGGCCATAACTCCAAATTCTTATTATACCAAGGTCATACAGGCTAGTGCTCAATGATGTGTGGTTTCTTACCACCCCCACTCCCCCCACACCACCCACACATACACACACACACACACACACACACACACACACACACACACACACACACGCACATACACACACACACACACACACACACACACACACACACAGTGGTGATGGAGCGTGGACACAGTTTGAAATGAGGCCCAACTTTAACCTTTAGCATTTTTGCATTAATGAGCAATGCATTGAAAATAGCCCCCTCTGCCCCCTTGTTTATTTCTCCGCAGTAGATAGGGCGGCCTGGTTGGTGGAGCGTGTCATGAGGTGGCCGCCGCGTCCCCCAGCCCGCGACCACATGCGCCTTCCCCGCAGCCGCCACAAAGCATGAGTGTCACACCAGGCTCGCCGCCTTGTCCTGCATCCTTGCTTCCCCCCTCTCTCTCTTCCCCATAGTTGTCACTTCCTTTCTTCTTAGCCGAGTTCACTATGGCCTCAGTGTGAATCAGACCGTATGTTTTTTTTCCTTGCTTTCTGTTTTTTTTTTCCCTCAACTTGCTTTCCATCTGATTCTGGTACATAACAGACAAAGAGAATTGTCAATGCTGTGTTGTCTAGCGCCTTTCAGAATTGCTCTTCTTCTTCTTCTTCTTCTTCTCCTCTGCTTTGCGAAGCCTCTGCACTTCCCCTCTCTTCGACTGCTGTAAAGCTTAACATTATTTTTCATCTACTCTGGCTGACTAAGAGAAGGGATGTTGATGTTCTTGCTGTTCTAATGAGCTTGATGTAACTTGGCACTGGTTTCTGTGTGTGCCTCAAGTCCAACGATAATCTCATCTGGAGAGCGAAAAGGGAGTGTGTGGGGATGGAGACAGGCATGTTGCCGTTAAGCACAACCCTCTCCCAGGGGGGACGAGTTTGATCAATTTGTCATTGTTACCCTCAAGGCTGGTATCCATAATTGAGAAGCTACTCAGGTTACAACACCGTCTGTTTCTCAAACTCACAGGAGCCTTGATAAAGTTGTTGTTTTTACAATTTGAGAAGTGAAACTCATAATGGACATACCTTGTCTAAGACAAAATTACCAACTTCCATCTTGGCTCGACTGCGTCAATAATTCATGCTTGCTCGTCGTTAACATCTTTTACAACTTGTCCACATGACCATAAGTGGGTTCACAATTCTCTTTACTGCAGCACTGCAACATATTTCTACTAGTTTCCTGTATTATTTCTGTTGTCATTTAACACTTTCCTTTTTCTTATTACTTTATGAACTCATCATACGAAATAGTAGACCTATTATTTTAACACATTCAACTACAGTAAAACCAAATGTATAGTGTCTAAAACTATTCTCTAGATTTTACTGCATCAAATCAATTATGTTCTGACATTTTACCTCACACCACATGTTATGCTCAGAGGACCATGGGCACATTATGTTGTCAGCTTGACAGTGCTGTTCAAATGTCAGCCTAGCACCCAGGGCATTTGTAACTCTAAAACTTGTTATTTTTTCATCATCATAGGAAACTGACCTGTTAGACCTCACCTATATCAAAGATGCAAGAACTGGAAAGTGCACAAAGACTCCAAAGGTATGTACATTATTAATGTTAATTAATGTTATGACACTTTTATTTTCCTCACACTATCACTATGTCTGGTTTGGTTTGTTAGATTTATGTTGCTCATGCTGTAACAGACAGCTTCCATGATAATCAATAAAACTGGCTACAGACGCGACAGCATTGTGTACATTCAAAAAAAGATCGACCATTCTTCTAAATTTGTTTTGGCACGATACGGTGCTTTAGTA
The DNA here is from genome assembly GCA_036025975.1 of Nematalosa erebi. NCBI lineage: Eukaryota > Metazoa > Chordata > Actinopteri > Clupeiformes > Clupeidae > Nematalosa > Nematalosa erebi. The sequence continues at coordinate 19,668 of JAVQKI010428019.1, read as the reverse complement.
CTGCACTCGTGCAGCCCTAGCCTCAGTGTTCTGATTTCATGAACACCCTGCCATCTGACATTAATAAAGAAAATCTGTAAATAAAATCTGTTGGCCAATAATAATAGGAAAGTGACCAAAAAGCATCACTCAGTGTGATTTCTTGGACATAGTACTCACTAATCTTCCATATGGACCATTACATTTAATCCAGCAATGCTCATGAGACCATAATCAGAACCAAGCTACATAACTGAGTCCCATATGAGGAGTAGCTCCTGTTGTGACTTGATTATTGCCCTTGGTATGGCTTGTCCACCTTCTCTGTGTCCTACTTCCCTAGACAAATATAGGTTAATTGTCACACTGAAAATCTGTTTCTGGTGATAGCCATGTCTCTGTGGAGGGAACGGGCCAGACAACCTGGGCTGCCTGCCGTGGCCACCGGCAGGCATCTGTAACCTGAATCGGACTGCTGGCGAGTCACGTAGAACAGCCCATTTGAACGCTTTCCAGGTCACTCTGGTTAATTTGCACTGTCCCCTCCTCTCTTATTTTGTACCAATTCAGCCATCTGCTGTTTGACTCACAAGGTAGAAGCCTCTAAAATTAGCAGGGCCTGCAGCAGTTTGGCAAACAACAACAGCTATTGAACATGTCAACATTTGTACACATCTCACCTGTTGTCAGCTGAAGAAGCTTTTTTTGTATTCTTACAGTTTTTTATTGATGTGTTTAATTTTGCATTACTTCTCAGTTAGTGATTTATCATATTTGAATTACAGTATAATTCAAATTAAATTCTTCTTGTAAACAAAGTCATTAGGCCCCGTGGCGTATGTTGTTTGTGGATTTAAAATGCAGCACTGTGCTGGGACTTACTCACCAGTGTTTATCATTCTGAGGACTTCTGTCCCTCAGGTGACGTTTCCATATTTGTTGCCCTTATACCCATCAGCTCATTGTTTTACAGATAGCAGTAATCAGAGAAATTAAGTGTTGTATATTTTATACATTGCAGAGGCATTTTTTTCTAGCTTTTATAGCAATATGTACACAACGTTAATGTAAATATTTTGTTGCTTTTTGCTTTGGTCTCTTTTGTGGTAGATTGGTAGAATTCCTCCAAAAATGACAAGAATTGACCATTCTGCAGTATATTTGACATACTTAGCCTAGAAATCTAGACGCACCCTAGCGGTACCAAATAGTGTTGCTCAGCGGGTACGTCTAGCAATGCACCATAAGATTTTACCAAGCCTTGGTGAGAACCAATCACAATGCTCTATATTTGTGGGCAGTCAATGGGCAGGCTTAGCAAGATTACGACAGGGCTGTCAACAGTGGCCAAGTGTTTTTTTGAATAGGCTTTGGCATTGACTTACTGTAGGAGGAGTTAGACTTGAGCAATGAAAGGCAATTCAGAGAAGGAGGTAGGCTGCTGTTTCGCCGACATTGCTCTGATTGGTCGTAGTGCTATCCAGTTTGAAATGCAACCGCTGATTCCGCCCCTAGGATTATACACTCTTAAAATTAAAGGATACGCAAGGGACTTTTTAAGGTCCCTCACTTCGCCACGCCGTTGGAACCCTTTAGGGAACCTCCAGGAACCTTTAGGAACAGGAACATAGTTCTCTGAGGATCTTGAAGTATGTTATCAGGTTCCTTGAAGGACTGTTGGTCATGCCCATCCTATACATTTATGTTATAGGATGGCTTGCCAGACTAAACACATTTGTGAAATGAGAGCAGATGGGGAACAGTATATGTCTCTCAAGGCACCTATTTTTGAATACAGTATAATTGTCATTTACTGTTTTATACAACTGCTTGATAAAATTTCCTGTTGTGATGTGCTGTTTAGAACTTGCAGAAAGAAATTGCGGAAAGAAATAGTTCTGCAAATGAACCTGTGTTACTGTAGCTATGAATACGTATAAATTGTTTGCTCTGCGTCTGCCGTATCACCACCTTGAAATATTAACCGTTATATGCACGCCGTGTCGTCTTGATCCCTTACATATCACAGCAAAAGGGCTACCATGAGGCATTGTGATACACTATGATATAGTAGGAATATCACCCACCACTGTTTCCAGCAAATTCCTGCGTTACAATATCCCATTGATGGTGCAGTGATATGAAAACAGTGGCTGTACACATAAATGCCAAAAATTCTGAACTTCATCTCACAACAAGCTCTCCATGTGTTCCCCTGCCACACAGACAGAACTGTTGGAAAAGTTGGAAGAAGAAAGAAAAGGCTTTTTTCATGTCCAGGGACTTGAGTTCTGTTGAGGGAAGAGGATGAGAAGGAGAAGGTTGAAGGATGGTGCCACTCTTAGCAAAAAAGAGACAGAAAAGGCTGTCAGTTTCAGATCGAGGGACTAGAATCACATTTGGCTTTCTCTTTTAGATATGTTTTAAATTTTGAAATGGCTGGAGCCTGATTTTAAATGAGAGAAGTTTCACACTCAAAGGAGTTAAAGTTAGTAAATGGGTCTGCAATTCTGATGACCCTTTTCTGTGATCCTGAAATTTTCACAGACTTCGAACAGACTCAGTTCAACGAGTCGGTAGCGACATATAACACAGAAACAGTAGCAAGCTTTTGTAATGTCTTTTTTAGGCAGCAAATTTTACACCCCACTTACCAATTTGATATTAGTGTGAGATGACACTGATTTGCTTTCCGGTCTGTTCCATAATTCATATTTGCTGAATTTGATCCATAATCTAAAATTACAGACTAGACTTCTAATATAGCACAAACTTTGATATTTTTTCTAGACTATAAAGGGCTATAACACTTTTGTGTTTATGGCGCAAGATATCCCAGATATCACTGTCTAAAATGCGGACCACGTACATCATCCAGTTTTAAGTGTCCATTAGCTGAATGACTTGACAAGACAGCATGCGATGTTAATGCCATAATGGATTTAAAGCCTGCAATCAATACTTCTAATGTAACTGAGTGGTATCGGGTTGAATCCAATTTCAGAGCAAAAGTAATAAAAAAGAAGAATGTACGCACTGGATTTTAAGATGATTAGAGAAGTTTTATAGACTTCATCTGTCTTATGCCCATCAGCTTTAGGCCAAGTGGATGATGTCATGCTCAGTAGATACTGTAGATTCTGAAGAGGCACTATCAAGAGCGCTAGTAGCCGTGGCTAGCGATTTGCATGAAGGATGGAAGTTTGTGAAGAAGACGATAATGAGACATTTACTACCCCCTTTAAATATACAGGTCAAATTAAAGCAATGTGAAACAAGTACCATGGTGAGCTGCCAGTGCATAGCCATCTGTCTGAACTGAGGCTGGTGTTTTGCCTGTGCTGTCATTAGTAATGAACATATGCTTTAGGAAAACATTGTTCCTCATTTACACCGCAAAGCAGTTGCAACCATGGGCAGGTTTCAGTTCTTGGCCTTCTCCATGTGATAAATGGTAATTTCTTTGCAGAACTCATTCAGATTCTGTGAAGAGGCTGTTACTCTGGACTTTTTATTTTATTCAGCGTGAATGATTTGAAGACAATTTAGAGCAGAGAGTCAGTGATGGAGAGACTCTTCTCACCCTTTAGTAATGGGTTACTTCCCTGAATATTATATGCCATCTATCCTTTGAGAGGATTGCCAGTGTCCACCAGGGTTTTTGGCCAGTGGAAAGTTGGAGGAAATGGACCCCTCTTCCCCAGAGCTCTGAGCCCAAAGTGCCTCCAGCAGGATGAGCAACTGATCACTGCCATGAAACCAGATCGCTCCATCTGTTGCCACGGATCTTGCATATACAGCGTGGGTGTTAGAAAAGAATAGCTCTAGAATCAGTTTAAAGCAACACAACACTACGTAACTTTTTGGTTAATAATTATAGGTATCATTTTTAATAGACAGTTTCAGTAACATCTCAAAATGAATTTGGATGGCATGAAGTCTGTTTCCCAAGTGTTATTCCTGACAGCCATCCAGGTTATACACTGTGCAGTTCTGGCTGGAGGGTAGGAACCCACCACAGAATAAATGGAAACATTTACAACATGACATTGCTCAAAGTATTGCAATCAAACTCCAATTAGCATCTTTTAGCAGAGCCAATAAGGCTCTGGTAAGTTGTTGGAAGGTTTTTTGTGCCTTTTACTGTAGGTAGCAAGTCCACTAGTCCAAAACCCCATGGCATAGCTTTAAATGGTAATAACACTGGACTAGATTGAAAAATGAGTTATAAAGCTGAAGTGTAGATTGTCATCACATTTCACAAAGCTAGCAGATAAGAACAGTCAAAAATAATGGGTCATCATTGATGTTTTTTATTATCTTTTGGATCTTTCAGAGCAGATAAATCCATTACAGTAGGATGACTGAAGGCATGCCATTTTCTATCTGATCAACAACTGGGACAACAGTGTGCTTCAGTGTGTTGTGTTCCCTGGTGATATAACAGAAATCACACAGTCAGATGGAAACTGATGCTCAGCTCAGAGAGCTGTTGCAAAGAGAGCTTTGAAGCGTATTCTTGTTATTAGGGGAGTGGAAATAATATTTGCTACAGGTATATACAGTATGTCTTGTGTTGCTGCTTAGTACAAAACACCCCCACTGACTTAGCTGAAACTGCTAAAGAACTTTCCCCTTTTCACCAATTTTTGCATCAATTTTGTGCAATATTTAGAGAAATGCATCCTTATTGTGTAAAACTTTAAATTAATTGAGACTCTAGATTTGGATGGATTTGACATGGCTCATTCTAGACAAGTAATTATTTCAACTGTGCTGACTTCTATCATAGCTTATATTAGCTTATAATAGCTTATATAATTCTCTCCCTGTCCAGATCCAAATTTAATCATTTAAACCCTTTTCACATAAAAGCCAATGGCCAAAGTCAATCCTGAGAGCCTGTGGCTTGTCTTGATTATGAGGATCTGAGACAGGAATCCACATCATATGGTGCAGTTGACTATCGTGAAGGACAGCTCAGTTAGCTCCCATGACAGAGAGAGATGCAGCCATTAAGCCCAGCACGTCCAATGGCGATCAGACCAGTGAGCGGCATGGTGCCTGCTCTTTGATTACACACAGGCGGCCGTTTCGGCGAGATCTTGCCTCCAGTGTGCCACGACGACTCAGTGAATCGTTGCCATAGTAACCCTGGAGGCGAGCTACCCGGCGTGACCAAAGCCCATAGGCGCGAGAGCTAATGAGAGGGGAAGAAAGGGCACGCGGCGTGGAAAGAGAGAGAGTGGGGGGGGGTTGTCTCCGTCAAGCAGGAGCTGCTCTCCCTAGGAAGTGTCCCCTCAACCCCCACCACCTCCCCAGTGTGTTGACACATTCCTCCATACGCTCTCAGAGATACACCAACTGGAAATATAGAAGAAGAACAAGAAGAAGAAGAACAACAACAACAAGAAGAGGAAGTAGAAGGAAGAACGAGAAGAAAAAGAAGAACGAGAAGCATGGCAAGAAGCTTGCAGGAATTGTTCAGAGCTTGCCATGCTTGTGAAGCATATGTGGAGCGGTGTATGTGTATGTGTGTGCTTGTGAGCATATGGTGTGTGTGTGAAGATGTATTTTTTAGAGCTCGGTGACTAACACAATCCTTTAATAATAACTGCTAATCTTCCCCCGACTCCCTTTGCACATATTCCTGCATTCCTGGCTATTGTTGCCGATATCGCCTAAGAAAGTGATTACCAGCAGAAGAGTACCCGGAGGACGTAGAGTCCCTCCAACGTGTTTTTCTTTTCTTGTGCACAGTGTCATTAAATCAGAGCGTAATTACCATGCACCCCAACAGCAGAGTCGTCTGCCCACCAGCAAAATGGCAATATGCACAGGTGTAGACGCAATAAAAATCTCATTTGTTTCATTCTTTTCCCCCCGACTTTCATTTCTCCTCCCCTGCAGTGTTCTGGAGAGATAGAGGAGCGCTGAAGTGTTCATGGAATGGAATAATACAAACGTCATTCAAGTCTCTGTCCTCATAAAGCTGTACTGACACTGGGGCGAGACAGAGGGAGAGAGAAAGAGAGAGATGGAGATAGAGAAAAAGAGAGGAAGGAGGAGAGTGAGATGATGAGAAAGAGAGAAGGAGACGGAAACACAAAGAGAGAGAAGATGAGGGAGAGAGAGAGAGAGATTTGAATGTTTGTCTGCTTGTTCAACAGCATCGCCAGTGCTTTAGAGATAGCGTGATACACAACTCAGTCTTTCTGGATTAAATTGTTGGAAATTTAATTGAAGGGAAGGTGAGAGAAACGCAATTGAAGCACGAGTGCCAGTGCCAGTGACAGCCTCAGATATTTGCCCCTGTCGTCCTCAGGCCAATTGGGTAAAGGAGAGGATATTACTAGAGTCATCAAGCCATGTGCTTAATGACCTCCAGGGATTTTCCACCACCCCGGAGGTCTCCACACCTTCCTCTGCCTCCTGCTATGAGCTACACCTCGGCAGCATCTCACCCCAGCTGGTGCCAGTTTTTAATTGCATTAAATGGTGGTGGTCTCCTGTTAGCTAGTCTTTCATATGAGGTTGTAATGAACCAGGGAGCAGACACTTTATTAACTGGAGAACTGACTTAGATCCGTAGCAAATCTACTGTGACCATTAGAGATGGATTTGAACCGCCTCCCATATATGGGTTTCAAAAGACTGCATGGTCCATGTCAACAACAGTGCTGGTCATGGCTCCCTTTTCTCTGCGTGTGTGTCGGCATTTAATACTCAGGTCCACAGAAACAATTCAGGACATCTGAGCACACACCGACATGAACTGAAGGGTCATTTCTTATTAAACAGGGACTTTAAAATTCATATCTCACATGAATTATTTATATCATATTCAAGCTCCAACACTATATCATAACGTACCTTCAGTGCATTTGCACATCATTGTAATGAACTTAGTTAGGGCTTGAGAGCTATACCCAAAACCATTTAAAAATCAAAGTGGGTTGCCAGTCTCAAAGATTAATCACAGATGTTGATGGCTGTCTGACTGAAAGCCGACTGCTGGTAATTGCTTAGGCACACTAGTCCATGTCAGACAGATTGGGCAGGGGAGTGACAAGCGTCTCATTTTTGTACAGAATCTCCCTGTTCAGGATGTTCTGCTTGGGCGCGTGTCGATTTCTTGGGATGACTCTGAGCTGTCCTTGGAAATGCTTGGATGTGTCATGAATTTTTTTTTTTACCAGGCAGAACAGACTATAGATGATGTGCCATAGCCTGAAATCAGTTTGAGTGTATTTTTAGAAATCCAAAAGGCTCTTAGGTTGTTACAATGCCATGTCGCGAGAGTTTAGCTAAGTGAGATTTTTTTCCAGCGTCCTTGGAAGTGTTTGATTGTTCGGCACGCCAACCACCAAAACTGTCAATAGCCCATCTTGTGATGCCGTCTGCCTCACCAGCACGGCTCCATTGTGAAAGGCCTTCCCTTCAGAAGCGCTTTGATTTGCCTAATAACATCTGTCAGGCTCTTTTCATCTCGTGCGCTCTCTTGTTAAGGCACCCCGTGTGCCTCAGAGCGACGCGGGCAGACAGAGGCGCTGAGGAGCGGAGACGCACGTTGCGGTCGGCTATCTTTGGAAAGCACAACTCCGTTCCCACTTACAGCTCATTATCCTCTGACCGCCAACACAGAGACCCGGACTCTCTGTAGTCTCTCTCTGGGTGCTGCAGGTGGTAGAGAAAATAGCACACCTGATGCCAGCCCGCACACACTCACAGACACACACACACATACGCACGCACACACACACACACGCACACACACACACTCACACATGCGCACACACACATACACACCCACACAAGCACACATAAATACATACACTCTCTCATACACTCACACACGAAAAACAAACTCTGTACCTCCCAGGACACCCTGAGTCATTTGTCTTGAAGTATTGCAATAAAATGATCGATGTGCAAAAGGTTGAGAAGAGAGAGGCAGCAAGAAAAATGAAAATGTTCTATTTTAACACACACCAGATAGATGGAAAGACAGATAGATAGAAAGATAGATGCAGAAAAGATGAGTAGATGAATAGATTGGTGTGTTGATAGACGAAAATGAAAATGTTACCTCTTCATGCTTAGAAGTTGTTACCTTGGCAACTTGGTTCTGAAGGCGTTTCCAATGACCAGTCCGAGAAAAAAAAAAAGCGCCAACGGTTCCAATTAAAGCTCTATAAGAGAGCTAGCCACCTGACCAGTTCTCCCTTGTTACAGAGACAAATGAAAGCAATAGGCTGTATTTACTAGCTGTTCTTATGAAGAAATTTATTCTTAAAAACCACACAGTGTTCAAGAAGGTTTTGCATTCACCAATGTTTTCCTTCTGGTATTTCATCATAGCTAAAAATAAAATCTGTTTACTCCCGAGAGCACTTGAACCAATTAATTCTGCCATTTTAAAACATTACAGGAGTAAAATATTTTTAAGTGTGAGCTTAAAAACAAATGTAAGACATGTCTGGTGAATGAGGCCCGCGTCTTACTAAGGCATATGCAGAGTTACAGTACAGTCACTCTCCTTTTCCACAGCAAAGTCAATGTCCAAGGAAAGAAATATGTGCAGTTAGTGTATGTTCAGAGGAGCATGGACAGTCCTTGTCTGGTTTTAGACTGTGAAATGTGTGCTTTGGTTTGGTTTTGTTGCCAGGAGGCCAAGCTGCGGGAGCTGCTGGATGTGGGAAACTTGGTGGGGAGGATTGAGAACCGGATGCTTACTGTGGTGACGGGACCGGACATGGTGAACATCACCTACCTGAACTTCATGGCCTTCCAGGAGGAGGTGGCCAAGGTAACAGCACTGTGCCTCTTAAGGGGAGCATGTTATGTGTCTCTCTGAGCTAATGTTAAAGGTAGGCTAAGCAATTCTGGAGGTATTACCTGGTTGACACATACTGATCTACAAGCTGGATTTGATTTCACTCTGGTCACTAAGCCTGTTTCCACTTGGTTTCATCTGTTTGAGAGAGGGAACCAATCAAAAACATGAGCAATAAAAAACCCTGACATAATACGGATGGGCTTAACAGCTGTTTTTGTTCATTATGATGTGCCCTTCTCTGTGTCGTCTCAGTGAGCGTCATTGGAATCATTGGTCTGATCAGTTAGGTCTGTATAATAGCCTACTGAGGCATTTTAAGATACTTTCTCTGATTCCACCTCAGGGAAGTGGGAGATAACGCCAAAGTATCCAGAACAAACTCAATCTCAGATTGAGGTTGTCATGACAACAAAGCTAATGTATATAGCTTTGGACAAAAAGCATCTGCTAAAAAACATAACCATAAACAGAAGCATAAACAAATGCAACGTCTTTCAACATTGCTTATCCCAACGCTAAACGGACGTGTCATATCTATACACTGAGCTCTCGACTCTCAGTTATTTAATAGCCTGCAGTCTGCAATTAAGCCTAGCCTCTCCCACCATTCATCTACAGGAAATGTCATAAATACATCAACTTGTTACTCGCCATGAATATCAATGAGACGATGTCACCTTTCTCACTCTCATATCGAGTGGTTGAGTGTCCTAATTTAATTGAACTGTTTTTTTTCTCTCCTCCCCGTTTGTTTTGTCATCTCGCGGCAGGAGTGGGCAGATGAGTTGTTTAGTCTGGCGTCCAACCTGCTGGCACAGAACGCAACGAGGGAGTCGAGCCTGGAGAAAGCGTAAGCACCTGTGACAGCGTTGTCATCTCTCGTTCTCGTCCAGGCGGTTAGCGATGGCGCCTGACAGCCACCAGGCAGCCCTTCACACCTGAAGCTCCTGCCCCAGGGCAAGCGTAGTGATGGAGAGAGGGCAGAGAGGGATTCCGATTGGCAGCTTCTCCCTTGTGGCTCCCTTTGAATATGAAGTCTTATTTTTCTCTCTCTCTATACTTCCCTTTGCTGTGCATCCCTTAGAAGAATTCTAGTAGTTCATCCAGTTATAAGTATTAGCTAAAGGAAACCATTTTTGCTGTATAGTTTTTATTCAGTGTCTTATGTTGACAGTGAACCATATCAGATGAAACCTTCAAACTTACTTTTAATAGTTTATGAAGTTGAAAATTCCCAACTGGCTTTAGTCATATTTTCAACAGCATCATTAATCATTTAATCTGTATGATTCTCTATGCTCTCTATTTATCAGATACACAAGACTGAAACTGCAGCCAAACCCAGAGGGTCGAATCCCAGTCAAAAAGTATGTTTGCGCACACAGGCACATAGATTTATGTATTTAATTATTTATTTGATTTCTCACACTCTTGCTGTTCTCACTGCTTCTCACTGCCTTTCATGGCAAGACCAGAGCTCAGTCTGTGTGTGTGTGTGTGTGTATGTGTGTGTGAGTGTGTGCGTTTGTGTGCGCTCTGGCAGCGTTATGAGTGATTATCACCACAGACCGCTTGCCTGTCTCTTTCGCAGCATATGCCGCATGTTCTCGGCCGACCGGAAGCGTGTGGAGACGGCGCTGGAGAGCTGTAACCTCCCGTCGGGCCGGGTGAGCATATGTTTACACGCCACTTCCAGCTCCCAGGCGCGAGCGCTCAAGAGCTGGGCTCTCTCACAGCGAGGGAAGGCTGTCTACAGGAAGCTATGCCACTGTGGCGATCACCAGCTGCTGAGTAGGGTCGTCTCACATACAGTGTGTGTCATCTGCCGAGAGTGCAGAGCTCTGTCTGTTAAACACCCAGGAAAGCATAATCAGACTTCAGGATGCTCTTGGAATTTGACCCTCTCGGTTATTACTAAACCTGGGTTACATATACAAACCATCTCGACCATCCATTATCTGCAGTGCCATCTGACCTTCCCAATGTAAGCTTCTCTTCTGTACACAGACCAGCACTGAAACTGCAAATAGCCTGTCATTTTCTTTGTGCGCCATTAAAACGAGTGCATTATGACAGAGACACCTTATTTATCTGCACTGTTGGCCTTTTTTTACAAGCAATTCCGGGCCCTAGGGGCGGACACCGGATAGATATTCCCGACTCCATCAAGCTCCTAAAAGGCCTGCCGGGGATTGGACTGGGGGGGAAGGGGAGGGGGACGATATATAATTAATGCAGAATTATTGTCAAGTTCTTCCTAGTGCCTGCCTCCTCCCGGTGACTCACACTAGGAGCTTGTCCCTTTCATCTCCCCTCTGCATGTTTTCCCCCCTCTTCCTTTTTCGCTTCTGTCCAACAAAGCAGTAATTGCCTGCCGGCCACGGGCGCAGCTTATCACATTGACCGGATCGCTTGAATATTCACTCGAGTGTTTTCCGGAGGTGAGAGAGCGAGAGAGAGAACAAGACCGATGTAGGGACAACGCCGAGGAATGACATTGACTAATGTTTTCACACAGGCGACTTTGTTCATTATTGGATTCATGATCTGATTGATTTGACGTCAGAATGCACGGGATGTTGCCGGGGACTTGGCGAGAAAAAAGCTCCAATTAATTTGCGTTACTGGCTCTGAGCTCTTGGTAGTTATTAATATCTGACTGCATGGCATGCAGGAGGGAAAAAAAACCCTACTCAAGCCCACTTCTATTTTTGGTCTGCCCCCTACAGAATGTTTCAAGTCATCTGTCCAGTTATTAATTGATATCAGTGTGTGAGCGACACATCAGCACACCCCAAGGAACACTTGGGTTGGGAGTGGAGCTGTGTTCAGTGCTGAAGAAGCAGTCACTTCTGCTTGAGATGACAGCATATCAGCTACTGTAGCCTACATCTGTTTATGTTTCAGAGCTGCAACACTAAGCTGTCTCTCCTCTCCTTTTCTCTCTTTTCCTCTCTTCTTCCCTCTTGTCTCCTCTTCTCTCATCTGCTCTCCTCTCTTTTCTGTCCCTCTCGTCTTCTCTCCTTTCATCTTCTCTCCTCTCTTATCCTTCCCTCTCCTCTTCGCTGCTCTTCTCTGTTCTCCTCTCCTTTGTTCTCATCTCATCTCTCTTCTCCTCTCTTTTCCTTCCTTCTCCAATCCACTCATCTCATCTCCTCTCCTCTTTTCTCCTCTCCTCTCATCTCTTCTGCTCTCCTCTCCTCTCATCTCTTCTCCTCTCCACTACAGAATGACTCCATCCCCCTTGAGGACTTCACTCCAGACGTTTACAAAGTGTTCCTTAGCAACATCTGTCCAAGGCCGGAAATCAATCAGATCTTTGCAGACCAGTAAGCCACTTTTTATTATTTTCTTACAAGTTCGCATAACATATTTAGCTCTTCCACTTGCCTTGTAAGCATACCTCATATAGGAGCAAGGTTCAAAGGTCAAATTCTTGTTTTCAATAGCAAAATGGTTTAGTTCACTTAACTGACAGTAAATACATCTACTGTATACTGTAGATTCAATATATTTTTTTAGATAGAGTTCTTCCTCGATGAAGATTTGTGCTTACTCCTGTGACATTACCTTTTAAAGCAGAGTCTGAACAATTGCAGCCCCAGAGCCAAGCACCGCATGTCAGTCTTGATGACTCAAGTATATTTTCCATCAATTATTAATCCAGACCAGTAGTTCATTTGGAAACACTACCAACATCTGCTGTTTTTTTTTCTTGATCTGTATATACATAAAAAAAATAAAAAGACTTTTAAAAGTAACAAAGGAAAAAAATAACTCAACACCTACACCAGTGCAGCTCTAGCCAACTCTTCCCTCCAGAAACACACTCCACGCACTCCTTTGACTATTTATGAAGTGCAGCACTTTCAAGGCTCATGGCACCATGTGCCTAATGCCCCACTTAATTTCTGTGCACCAAATCTTATCTTGCTGTGAAGAAAATTGAATTGCTTTCTTTAATTTCTCGACACTGCAAAAACAGTTCTCTTTAGTGCTGTGTCAAATGTTGATAGTTTTTTGTATCCCCTCTCTCTCTCTCTCTCTCTCTCTCTCTCTCTTTCTCTCTCTTTCTCTCTGCAGAGGTGCCAAAGGCCGTACCTACTTGAGCATTGAGCAGATGACAGACTTTATCAACAATAAGCAGCGTGACCCACGACTCAATGAGATCCTGTACCCCCCACTGAAAACAGATCAAGTCCAGCAGTTAATGGAGAAGTTTGAGCCCAATCCAGGAATTCTCCAGAAAGGTCCGTCTGCCCTCTGTGGTTTCAAACGTCAAAAGATGCCATTTGGTGATCTGCTCACCCTGTTCTTTCAAGTTTTCTTCTGTACTCTTTGTGTTTGTTGATGTTCAGATATAAGGTGATGAAACCCCCTGACTCTGACAATAGTTTCCACAGTTAAGGATAAGGACTAGGGCAAGGATTGGTTAAGATGATGCTCTGTGAAGAAGAAAGACTGAATGTAAACATTCTATACATTCTATACTTCTATACAAATAGAACCATGTTGTGCAGTCCAATCAAATTATTGCCCTTTTTTTTGTTCTCGTTTGTTCCCATTCACTTTGAATTGGATCGTTGCATTATCAACATAAAGTACTGTACATATCAGTGATGTCTTCACTGAGGATTGATTGTTCACTGGTGCACTGATGCGTATCTGTCTGGACTAACGCTGACAGCCACAGATGACATATCACTCTCATCATCTCTACCTTTTGTGTGTCTGAGAAAAGACCTGATTGCTGATCACCAAGCTATTGTTCCATATGTTGAAAAAAAAAAAACAGCAACATAAGGACGACATGTTGATTGTGTTCATTTCACTTTGACTGTCGGTTTGTGTGGGTGGGCTCATAAGACAACCTGGATAACAGCTTACTGTTGGATAAATCAGCAACAGCAGAATCCGTTGCCATCTTGGAACATAATTCCTCCCCAGCTCATTTTAATCCATAAAAAATACACAGACAAAGTAGCTGTTGTGTGCCAGACACATTTTCTGTCTTTTTTTGTTTTCTTCGTTTTTTTCTCTCTGTCCATTATTATTTCAGTTCCTGCCATCTGGTCTTGTAAGGACAGACACCCTCCCATCCCAGCCTCCATCCTTTTTAGATGCCTGAATCCATGCGCAAGATGATTTTCTTTGACCGTCATTCTCCGGTTGAGATAGAAAGACTAAAATCAGTGTTGCTATGCCATCCCATGGCTCCATGGTGTGACAGCCCGAGTACTAATCTGTGCTGACACCATGGGCGCACTGTGCACCTGCACTCCGAACTGACCCAGAGAACCTTGGGTATGTTGACAGCGCGTTCTGGAATGTGGAGGACACACTAATGGTGGACACACACACACACACAAATTCAGTTAACGACCTCACTGAGATTTCAGACTCACCTCAGATTTGTCACCGCATAAAAGCGTTGTTAACCCAAGAGCAGTAACAGTTGCCTTTTTGAAGTATGGGTGTTTTTAATTATTCAAACGCTTTTCCGTGTGTGTGTGTGTGTGTGTGTTGTTTGTTTGAAAGAGAGTGTGAGAGAGGGGGAGAGAGAGAGAATGAGTGTGTCTGTTTATAAAATGTATTCAAAGAATGTGCGGGTACTTCCTCCACTGATTTAACTCTCATCACCATAGCAACAGCTACTGATGGGAGACTGTGCAGGCCGTGTCATGCTGCAATATGGACAAGATATTTTTGCCTCTCGTTACACAGCAGGAAGCTTTCAGCAGCACAGTAGATTGGGATCTTAATCCTAATTGATTCTGACGAGGATGTGGACGTTAGGTGAGGGACAGCAAACTGGGGAGATAAGGGAAAAGGAATGTGGGGACACCGCTTGTGGGGAAGGAGGTGGGGTTGATATGTCAAGGAAGGAAGCTGAGGAGCTGGAACCACATTGGGGGCCAACGTGGCTCTGACCTCTGTGTCTCTCGGCTGATGTACAGCTGTCATGGTGACAAGCAAGTCCTCCGCCTCCGCAGAGAGAGGGGGGAGCAGTTGACAGGCGGATGGAGGACTACAACCACCTGACAAAGAGAAGTGCCTTTGGCTTGTGTCTCTGCAGGCACTGTGGGGGTGTGTGTAAGCTCGACATGTGTTACTATATTGGAACACGTTTCGAAAGCACTGGAGACACCCTCCATGAGATTATTTTAGCCAAACCCTTCAGCGTAATACATCTTCATTGACATATTGACAGTGTGGCCTTGATGGACAGAACAAGGTGCACCGAGGAGACCAATTTAAACAGTCCTCACTTCAGGGCCTTCCCATAGAGTCAGCCAATCAATCAAACAGTCCATCATGCCAATCACTCAATCAATCCATCACTCATCTCACGGAACCTCTTCAGATACTGAGGAAGCGCTGCAAGTGAAGTGGGCTACTTGTGATTGTATTGAATTAGAGACACAAGTGTGGCTCTCAAAGCCATTCAAGGGATTCTGCGGGGGTGAACTGGCCTGTTTTTGGCTTTTTGTTTTTTTTTTTTCCAAAATATTTCAGCGATCTCATGGGAGGCAGACTTTTCCATTTTTCCTTTTCCCTCCAGTCACCAACCCGAACATATGAAATGAAAGGTTTGCTAACTTCTCAAAAAGCATTTCAGAGTTGTGTCTTCCAACTGTCTCTGCAAGAAGCCCATCTGCTGTGCAGCGGCAGTGACAGCAGCATTCCCCAGCGAGAGATTATTCTGAAACATTTCATGTAGTCTCTCTCTCTCTTGTCGACACTCTTCTGTTATGCAAAAAGGCCATTGTTAATTACCTGCGCCGCTCCGCAGAGAATAGCTCTAATTAATGTAAACTGCTGGTGAGAATTTGTCACAGGGGACCGCCATCCTTGTGCGTGCAGTTTGTCGTTTAGAACTGACTGATCTTACAGACTGAGCCTAATGTGATGGCTATTTGCAACTCTGATGCTAATCCTCCCGCGCTAGAACTGACTGCTGCTCAAGGCGCTAATGACTAGGAGGGGTGATAATTTTCTGTGACTTTAAAGGTGCATTAAATTGAAAGTTCCCTGGTGGTTCCACACTGTATTCCCCACCTACTTACTGTAATGGCTCGGAATGCCGGAATGTTCTCAAGGGTGTCTGGTGTCATGTTCTGAACTCACTGTGTGTCTTCCTCTGTTAAAAACACAGGGCAGATATCAACGGAGGGTTTCTCTAGGTACCTCATCAGTGAGGAAAATGGTGTCATTCCTCCTGAGAAATTGGACCAGAGTGAAGACATGACCTTCCCTCTGTCCCACTACTTCATCAACTCCTCGCACAACACTTACCTCTCAGGTTAGACGACCAGCTGACTTCTACTCCACTTCACCCCTGGGACTGCTGTCTCTCTTGCTCTGTTTCTCTCTCTCTTGGCCTGGCTGCATGACCTGCATTTGTCTTTCTGTGTGTGTGTGTGTGTTTGTATGTGTGTGTGTGTGTGTTTGACTTTTCAACACTAGTGTTCGTCAATATTTTGTGAAATTATCTGTCCTCAAATGACTTTTAGTGCATGTAAGTTTATTGAAATTCAAGTGATGTTTTGGTGGCGCAACTGATTTTTAAACATGAAATTATCTACTTGAATTGTGATATTTATCTACTTGAATCATGATGTTATTAGATTAAGGTTAAAGAGGCCATAGCAACATACTGTACTGTAGGTCCTCTTTCTGCCACTTTGGATGATAGACGCTTTCACATTCCAAATTCACAATAACTTTAGCAAACAAGAGTGTGTTTTGCAAGATCCTTAAATAGGGATATAAAGTGCTTTGAGGATATTGTCCAAGACTCTGCAGCCAGGAGTCAAACAGGATCTACTCTATGCACATACTCCTAGGCTATTCTTAACCAAGGAAGGTGTGAGGAGAGCAAGTGATCAAACCAAATGGTGCAGTTTGAACAGGTAGACAGGGAATTAATTACCTGAAGAGTATGACTGCTAAAGGCATGGCAAATTTGGGCCCCTCCCAAACTTCACTTCCATCACTTCTGGAGAGACTGTTGCATTGCAGTCTTATAGTAAAGACCAAACACATTTTGTGACAGGGCTCAAAGTCAGATTAAAAGTTTCATACCGTATACAAAATGCTTTGAATATGTATGGGTGAGGATTTGCATATTATTTTCACGTATCAGCACAAAGATGTGAGAGTTCCTGCTGCAAATAGCATTTAAGTATTTGTCTTTGTGCTGCAAACTTTGAAGATGAGATCTAATGTCAGAGCAAAGTCTTGACCCTATGTCAAAAATGTTCCATTTGTTGGAAAATCAGAACAGAGGTCATGCTAGAAATGTGAGTCAGACACAATTAGAGTCAGTCATGATCATTACAGTGTCTGGCACAGCTCTCAATACCCACACACTTCCAGCGACAGCCTCCCTCGTTTCTCTCAAGAGATCACGGTATTACTGGGGGGGAAACAGGCACATTACATGTGCACACTGTCCATGTGCCACGTGCATAGTAATCAAATGGCAAGTCAAAGAGTCTTCAGTGCGACACATATAGAAGCGATTTTTTTGCCCTGTGCTCTCTTATGTGGCACTGCTTTAGTTTCATGCTATTGTGGCTTAGCAGTGGAGTCCTATGATGGCCAAAAGATACAGAGAGAGGAGACATAGTCAGGGACGGTCATTCTTCGATCTGCCAGAGGAGGATGGGTGCCAACCAATCTCAACCTTGTTGGCAGGACATGGAGATGGTTTGCCAAGTTTTAGGTTTGGACCCAAGGTGACATTTCTCTTCTTGATCTTTCCAGCATCCACTCTCATTTCTCGCCAGGACTGCCCAGCTGTCCATAAATTCAGTGAAACAAGCACTAACCTGCTTAGTTTTTTTTGTCTCGTTTTATATTAGGGATGCAGCAAATGTTTTGTTAATGTTTTGTCTTTTATATATGCTTTCACTTTTTCTATACACATTTTTTTATATAGTATATATATTTTTTTGCACAACAACTCAACAAACATTTTTCATTTTTCACAAAACTGCCTAACCTTTGAGAGACTCTTTCCTGGCTAATGCACAGATTTCTTTGTTCATTCTGTGTTGATACCATTTTCCAAACTGTGCTGTTTTCCATTACGTTTTACCAGTTCCAATTCCAGTGTCTTTATTGATTAGTATGACCTTCCTTTGTTTGTTGGTTTAGATAATCTAGGCTGTGGACATTTTTTTGCAGATAATTGCAAATGCCGCATTCAAACCTCCAATGCATGCCAAGGCTCAGAATTTTTCTGTGAAAGTGTTCCAAAATGACTGCCAGTCTAGTCTCTGCCAGTTACAGAAAGCAATTCTTCTCATCTTTACAAAAGATCACATGCTGTAGATCTAAGATTCCAAAATCTGTAAGGTGTTTGTAGACAAGTAGTTTTGGTATCATAAATTCATTTCAGTGCAACATTTGAAAGGCAAACAAATACACCTGGTTGCATGCAGGCTTTGAACCATAGAGTTCTGTGCTTGGAAACTCGGTCTGAATGCAACAGCAGCTTACCAAACACTGCCATACTAGCTAGGAAAAAATACCAGGTGGTATGCTAGCAAGCTTTAATCACTGCCACCAGTGCTGTTGGTAGTGTTTGCAAGGGACTTGCAAGGGACCTTGTGGGAGTTGGCCGGCGAATGTAAGACCAAAATCAGCTTTCATGCCAATTGACATTCCTGCAGTCCTTTGCTCAGAGATCAGCCATTAAAACTTACTCTGGATGCTTACTCACTCAACCATCCAACAATCGAATGGATTGATCAATTGTTGAACACGCGCAGCATACAGTGACATTAGCGTATTAGCCACAGGCACTTTCAGCTGTGGGACTACCACAGGCCCATGTCTGGGCACTGGGCAGAGTGTTATGTGTCTGTGTGTGTCTGTGTGCTTGTGTGTGTGTATGTTTGCGTGTGTAGAATAGGTGAATTGTGTGTTAGACCTATGTACTGTTCTATGTTCTATGTATGTTCATATGTTCGATGTACTGTTTGTGTGCTTTTCGGCATGCACATGTGGGAATTTGTACAGTATCTACATGTGTGCAAACTAGCTCATGTGTGTTTGCTGTGTGTGTGTGTGTGTGTAGCGGGCCAGCTGGCGGGGAATTCGTCAGTGGAGATGTACAGGCAGGTGCTGCTATCTGGCTGCCGCTGTGTGGAGCTGGACTGCTGGAAGGGACGGACGGCTGAGGAGGAGCCGGTCATCACCCACGGCTTCACCATGACCTCGGAGATCTCCTTCAAGGTGGCCACAATTCCTCCCGAAGTCAAACACACAAACAGGCACACAAACACATGCCCACAAACATACACAAAAGCATGGTGTTTCGGTGTTAGGATGTTTTGGTAACTCTGTAACTCAAAGGAATTCACAAACTTTTGCACAGCATTGTATAGTATACATTCGGCTGTCTTTTTAAACTACTTGTTGACCATGGGTCTTTATACTTCTTTCTTTACTTCTCTTTTCTGT
The DNA here is from genome assembly GCA_036025975.1 of Nematalosa erebi. Taxonomy (NCBI): domain Eukaryota; kingdom Metazoa; phylum Chordata; class Actinopteri; order Clupeiformes; family Clupeidae; genus Nematalosa; species Nematalosa erebi. Next base: position 377 of record JAVQKI010428019.1, on the reverse strand, counting down.
CTAGGAAGTGATAGAGGCCATTGCCGAGTGCGCCTTCAAAACTTCCCCATTTCCTGTCATCCTGTCCTTTGAGAACCACGTGGACTCGTGAGTGAATGTCCTTGCACTGTTTGTCTCCTCCAGTCTGCCTTACCTTCTGCATTCCTGTGACAGTTTGTGCTAGGCCAAGAGATTGCCGCTATGGCAACAGGAAGAAGGAACTATAAAGGATCCTATTAAGTCTGGTTGGCTGTCTGTTCTCCCTATTGTGAGGTGTAGTGTTGTGTTTGCTGCAGTTGACAAAAAAGGAATATTTTTGGATGATTGGAAGGTGCAAAGAAACTTATGAGTTTGATAGCTTCACAAATATATGAGCAGACAGTAGAAAGACTGACTTC
>JAVQKI010427906.1:0-19513 GCA_036025975.1 Nematalosa erebi | reverse complement strand
GCTCCGCCGTGATGACAGACTCCTCATTCGTGTGTGTTTGTGCGTGTGTGTGTGTGTGTGTGTGTGTGTGTGTGTGTGTGTGTGTGTGTGTGTGTGTGTGTGTGTGTTTGTGTGCCTTGAATACATTTGCCACTCAGAACCATACCAGGTACAAGTGCCATTGGAGCTGTGGATTAACATGTCAGTGTGAGTGTTTTCAGACACAAACATGATATCTTACAGGTTTGGCATACATTTAACATCTGGCCAGGTACAGCCTATGTATCCTATGTGCAAGACAGTCAGTTCACATCTCTCCTCCTCCACTTTGGTTCTCTCTCCTGCTAAACTGATGGTTCACCCCCACGTGTGAGGAGTAGTACCACTGTCCTAAACCTCTATGGATAATGTGACTGCATATTAGATTCATCAAACCAATCAACCAATCAAGCGCCTCGCTGGTGGGAGCAACCAGGGATCAGTGGCCTGTTGCAGGTGCAATCAAAGGTCTCTAAGCACACCGAAATCGCAGCCCAGTTGGGCAAGGTCCCTCAAAGCCTGGCCTCGCTGCTTCAGTAACCCAGTGTCCCTTAATGAAATCCTGGGAAGCCCAGTCCACAGCTCGCTGATGTCATTAGAAAAACAGTCCTTTCTCATGTTACCACGGGAACCTTGGATGCTACTCAACCACTGGTGATACACTCAGTTTACCAGAGCCGAGATTTAAGACAGTTGTAATAGAGGCAGAATAAAAGCCACAGATTTTTTGGGAGTCTTGGTGTGTTATAAATTGGTGTAACTGGTGGCTTGGGGATTTTGTTATTCGATGCTTGTTCACAGTAAAAAGCTAACCAAATCAATTTCCACCCTCTATTTGTTCATCTCAGAGAGTGCTCAATGAAGTGGGCGCAACGTTTGCATGCAAGAACGAGTTTGAGTATGTATGTGTGTGTGTGTGTGTTTTCTGTCTGTAATCAAGCGTTCAAGTAGGTTGGAATCCAGAACAGTCCACTGATGGTAAACTCTCTCCCCTGAACATCCCCCCCCCCCCCCCCTTTCTTTCAGCATGCCATTGTAACCTACATGCCCGTCGCTGCCGCTTCAACATGGAGTTATACAAGCTGTCGGGAAGACGCAGTGGGGGGGTCTGTCTCAACTGCCGTCACAACACAGCTGGCCGACACTGCCACTACTGCAAAGAAGGCTACTACCGTGATATGTCCAAGGCCATTTCCCATCGCAAAGCTTGTAAAGGTAATGCCTGCATACACCCCCATATTATTGTAAAAGTAGTCTATAAGCTTTTCTGTAAGGAGTAGGGTACACACACTGACATTGCTTTTCACTACATACTGACTTGTCACAGATTTTTCACATTATAGCCTAGCATCCAGCTTGTATTTATAAGTAAACAAAAGTAGAATGTTAATTCTAAAACCACTATTTCTTCTTTGAAATTTCATCATGTCTCTCGGGTTATTTCACCATAAACTAAATTTAATAATACGGTATTAAATACATATTCACCAACATAAATATTTTACTAGTGCCTGCCATTTCCTTTGGAAACTTCTGTGTATGTGCTCTCCAGTTGCAAAGAACTTTTAAGTAGCAGGCACACTCTTTCCCTCTCTCTCTCTCTCACACACACACACACACACACAAATACACACAGTACGCAAGGGATTAAAGCACTGGGAGCAATGTGTCCCTGTAAATCCCCTGATCTTTGGTATAGGAAGAGAGACAGATTAGACAAACCCCCTCACCTGTCTCCCACCTGTCTTTGTCTTAGTCCTATGACCCCATTAGGTTTAAAGGGATTCAGACACAGGAGAATCCTCTCTCTCTCTCTCTCTCTCTCTCTCTCTCTCTCTCTCTCTCTCTCTCTCTCTCTCTCTCTCACACACACACACACACACACACACACACACACACACACACACACACACAGATTTAGACACACACACACACACAGGCATAGTACCCCCTCACACACACACACACACACACACACAGACACACACACACACACACACACACACACACACACACACACACACAGGTACAATTAAACCCATGCTGCCAAGAGAAAAGCAAATATAAGTGCAACCCTCTTAGCTTTTAAGAGAACTAATGTTAGCTGCTTATTTGTATACTAATTAACACCATTCACTAATTCATACACTGTGTGTTATCACAGACTCACAGACACCTGAATGCACACACCTACTGTATGCACACAAATAACAGAATAGGTGTCTCAAAGAACTTATATCTAATTCTGTTACTAAAAAGTACGCAATACACTATGCAATAAAAAAACAAGCAATTTCCTTGTGACACCTTTCATGGGACGGCAATATTAAAAAGAACCTTTCACCCCAATACCCATATCCTAACTGAAACATAAAGAATGGAATCCCACGATACCTCTCTGCTGGGGCAGGGGAGGACCGGTCTCACTTAGGATGAATAGGCTCACACTGAGAGAAGACCTAAGAGAAGACCCATACAGATGAGCTACTCGGTTGGTTTATAAGATTTTATTTACTTAACAGTGGAGCAGTGTAATTAAATGACCTGCAGCTGAGTGAGCTAAGACCAGGTGAACCCGAGGAGGAGGAAGAGAAGAAGAGGTGTAAGAAAGAGAGAGACTGACTGATGGAGGTAGAGAGGGAACGGGAGAGGTGTCCTACAGACTAGGCTTTTGAAATGCTGCATATGGGGAGGATGCAGCCAGAAGGAAAAAGCGGAGTGAAAGGCACAAACGTTTGTTAAGATCCGTGTTCTATTTTTTGCAAGGGGGGAAGGGGGAAAATACCCCTCTGCACACATATACAGAGTTGAGCCCTTATACGCTGATACAGAAGATCATTGAAAAGTTTATATTGTGACGTTATGCGACTCTCCCACTAATGTAGACCAGAACTGTTCATGTTTGTTCCCATTGTAACATATTATGTTGCTCTATCTTGGTCTCGGTTGGCTTAATGAGCAGAGGAAGATTGAGCTTGTCCCCCCAAGTCAACATGCAGTTTCAATGTGAAAGCAACAGGCCGGTTAGTACTGAACCATCAAATCAGCCTTCCCTTCCTACACCACACACCTGGACCAGGATCAGGTAGATGAATGGTTTTGGCACCGAAGTCTATCCTGCAAACAGACAGTTTGTCCTCAAACTTCATTTCAGCTGGGGGAGGAACGGATATGGGTGCAGCAGTTCTCTTTGGCGCTGTGTCAGAGAGGTGCCCCGTTCTCCTCCGCCTGCCCTGCCCCTCAGCCAATCAGGCACAGGAAGTGCACCGCCGCAGAGCGTTTCCTCCGCTGCGCCAAGGGGACTTGCGATTTACAGCGCTCCCCTCCATCCCTCTGCAGATGGGCGCGAGCAGCGGCCCCCTCGTCGAAAACCCAAAGCATCAACAGACCTCGCTACGCAGCGGCTAATTGGACTAAGCGCCCGCCTGGTGGGTCGCACGGGGCTGTTATATTCGCATTGCTGTCAAGAGCCCCAGTCCCGACTGTAACTGATGGCAAACACTGGCCCTGGTTGGCTGTCATCACCCCCACGCTCCTGCCTGCCTGCCTCAGGAAGGGATGGAGGGAAGGAGAGCGAGAAGAGGTGGTGATGATGGTGAGGGGGGGATCTTGTGGAGGTTACAAATGGTTTTACAGCAATACTGGTCTTCTTGCCCACTTGCTGCTCTGCCAGGCCAAACATTTATACAGTCTATATTTGGGATGTTGTTTTTTTAAGTTTGGTGCAGAGGAGGAGAGGACGTGGGCAGGTTGCTCTTTCAAGAGTCGTTCTCTCTGCAATCGGTCTCTTTATCGTTTTGTCAAGCACACATACAAACTGTACATGCGCACAACACTCTTTCACTCCTCTCTCTTTCTCTGTCTCTCACTTCTTAGTTACTTGCTGTACACACTCCTGCACTCAGGCCATCTGTCGCTCTCCCTCTTCCCTGGTCTGCATGTAATGAGATTACCATATACACCTTAGTGGCAGTTTTTGGATAGTCGGTGCAGAGTAGAGGAACACTGAGTTCCAGGGTGGCGAAATCAGGAAGATGAAAAAAAAAAAAACAACAAAAACACAGCAGGCGATTGGCTGATGTGCCCAGTGTTACTCAGGTGACGGTGCACAGCTCTCTGTGACATCACTCAGGGGACACTGGTATTTATTGTTGGAGGCAGCCAACCATCTCGCCCTAGTTTGGCTCAGTCAGGGGACACCGCGGCCTGCCAGCGAATGGCAAGAGAGGGAGAGAAAGGATCACCTTCAGCAGCTGGAGCAAAGTGTGGGCCACAGAAAAAAAAATATGTCCCCTACACCACAGACAAACACACACACACAGAGTCAGTTATACAGGCAGGGACTCACACACACACACACACACACACACATACACACACACAGAGTGAGGTTTTAGTGCTGAGGCGAATTTGTCTCTAGTGGTGCTGTGGAATGCCTCATGCTTTATTTCCCAGATTAACGACTTCATCCCTCATCAAGCGCCGTGTAAACACCCTGCTCGCCGTCCCCAGCTTGAGCCGTTTGCTTTACCCACCCGCCCCCACCAGCAACACAGCACCCTCTCTCTCCCCCGCAACTTGCAGCGCTCACAGCCTCTTTTTTCCGCATTCAATTTGCTCATGGAGGGACTCAGAACCACTTGTTCCTCTCTCTCTATTCTGTCCTGTTCTCTCCCTCTCTTCTCTTCCTCTCTTTTCCTCCTCGTCCTTCTCTCTCGCTTCATCTCTCCCTCAGCCTCTCAGCAGCTCTCGCTGGGCAGTCTACGTGATGAGGGAAAAATGAGTGCCCGCTCGCGGCAGCACAGCGGTTCAGCAAGGGCCCCTCCGCCGAGTGTTGTGAGGGCAGGAGACTGCTGGTGGAGTGCCTGGGTAGAGAAGGAGGAGGAGGTGGTGGTAGTGGCTGGAGAGCGTAGGGGTGGAGGTGGTGAGGTGAGGAGAAGTGGGCAGTTGGAGGTGCAGCCGGAGTGGGGAGCCGGAGGCGGATCTGAAGTGGAGGTGCGCAACGCGGCGGCATGCGTTAGGGTGACTGATCTCACACCGCTGCCGCTGCCTCTCAAGTCCCACTTCACACGCCGGAGCCAGAGCCGGAACTGGGGCCCCCACCATCTGCCCATGCTCTCATCACAGCTCAGCCAACTCAATTATGCCACTAAAAAAAAAAAATGTATCTGGAGTGCCATGGAGCAAACGCGTTAGAAATGTGAACTCACTAGATGCCTCATACAATGGAAAAAAGCTAGATAGTCTAGATAAATATTCAAGGCATTTTGGAATAAATGTATTTTGCTTTATTTATTTTTGGTTTGGATGGTGACAGAAACTCACCACAGCTGCCAAGCAGTTAATAATACTCTGAGGGCTGAACTTGACACAACCCCAGTGTGTTGACTACCCTGTCCATACCACACCCACACAAAAACGGCAATTTGGTGGAGTTTATGTTAAATTCCATTAAGTTCAGTGGAACATTTTGTCGTGTATCGAGTCATTAGATGTGGCCTTATAAGAAAATTATAGTGTTGGTAAGCAAAGCGGTCGACCAATCAGACCATTTCATACCCATGCTTAGAATCTGTTTTGCTATTGCATTGTTTCGGTCTGTTTTTTTTTTTTTTTTTGTATTATTTTATAAGACTGCCATCAAATAAGTGTGGCATTCATGTTTACACGGGACACCCCCTTGTGTACGCTTAAGTAAAAGCCAATACATAAAGCCATAAAATGGCTCACCCTCAGAAAATGTTTATGGCCCATTCTCTTGGACAGAGAATGAAGGATAAATGCCCCCATTGAAAAAAAAAATAAAACCTGTTTTATTTCCTTTCATCAAATTTCAACAAGCGACCTCTAATATTCATGAAGCCCACTCAGTCCCAACTAACGTTTCAACACCCTCGCCACGGCCGCACCACTTCAAGCGCTTCTCAAACGACTCAACAGCCCTGTGGAAAAAAAGAGAAAGGGATAGAGAAAGGAAAAAAAGTGAAACCCTGCAGTCCTAATGGGCCGGGCTGGGCTGGGACTTCAAACGGCCATCTTTATGGTAAACGCCTGGCAGCGAGTGCACGCAAAGGAAGAAACGCTCACATGAAAATGCGCGATCCTCTGGACTAACAGCTTAAACAGACGGCCTTTGAAGCCATGCCCCGTGCTCCCGTTAACGGCGAGTGTTATTCAGACCCTCATTTGCCCAGCCCGCACCGCTGTTGCCAAGGGCCTCCACGCTCACTGGAAACTCGATTGGAGTGGCGTGGCACACACATGCTTATAGACACACTGAGGACAGACATACATGAACGTAATGCTTGCACAGCACGCAATTTTTTACAGCCTCTACAGAAACATGCATACATACATACATACATACATATATACACAGATACACACATGCATGCATACAGAAAATGTGCATACTCACAGCAGCATGTTTCAATGGATCACATGAATAGGACACACACACACATCTGTGGGCATCTGAACATGCAAGGACTGAGGTGTACACCCATACATGGTTTTGCCCTCACGCACATGTTCAAGATTAAGCAGCTCTCTGTCTCTCTCTCCCTCTCTCCAGAACACTCACATGCACACACACATGGTGAGTGAGAGTGAGTGAGCATGAAACAGAGGGGTGGGGTGGTGGTGAGGTGGGGTTGGGGGGTTAAAAAGAGAAGTTCCAGAGGCGGTCATTTATGGTTGTGTTAAAAAAGGGAAAGTTCAAAAGTCCGTATCACATTTGTGGTCTCTTTGCTGGCGGGTGTGACTGCTGCTCGGGCGTGTGGCGCTGGCCTTTATTGAGTGCTGGGAAGAATTTTCATTAACTTGGAGGTCGTTCGTTCATTGGGCTCATCTCATATGAACATCTGGGGCCGACCTCTCCAACACGGGATGGGAGAGACCACTCTGCAATCACTAACACAAGTTCCTTAGACCAACCTTCATGTCAGTGAGGCACCAGTGGCTCAATGACCCAGTAGAACTCAGGCACAAATTTTATTCTGTTTGCTAACATAAAACATACTTCAGTTTTACAAGATAAATATAGGTATATATATATATATATATGCAGTATGTCTCTCTGTGTGTGTATGTATGTGTGTTCATATTTAAATTCTTCTCTATCTGTCCTCCCTCTGTTCTTATTTCCTGGGGATAGCCTGTGATTGCCACCCAGTGGGAGCCGCAGGCAAGACGTGTAACCAGACCACAGGACAGTGCCCCTGCAAGGATGGCGTGACCGGACTCACCTGCAACCGCTGCGCAAAGGGCTACCAGCAGAGCCGCTCCCCCATCGCCCCCTGCATCAGTAAGATCACTCTCACATCTTACTCTTTCTCCCTAGAACTTTCCATAGTTGTCAACACGGCCTGTCATTATGACTGATATGTTCCAGTTAGCTTCCCTTTCGAAAACCTTTTCTGTGTGTAATCCCATGAGGAATTGTCATTTTACCACACAATCAAATTGTCAACCGTAATCCCACTTTTAAAAGCGCGTTCTTGGCACTTGTTCTTCCTGTTCCATCTTTTCCCAGTAAGATGGTTCCCATCAAGGCCTTTTGTTCTTGAACTCCACTGTTTGCCTCCACAATGACCCAGGTCATGACTTTTGACAACTCCCCCTCACCCTTCCTTCCTTGTCGCTAACTCAACCGTATTGTCCAGCCTTTTCACGGTGCATGGAACCAGCTTTTTGGTTATGCATGTATTCATGGCCCTGGTCCCTTTCATTTCCGCTCCTCCTCTCTCTTCTGATGTGCGCTTGCTCTGGAGCTTGCTGTTTGACCTGAACTAAAACAAACAGACCAGCGAGAGGCGCTAACACCGACATGCCCTGGTTTGCCCTGGGCCACGTTGCTGCTGTTGCTGCCGCCGGCATCACTGCCATCGCCCCATAAATCTGTCCCGCAGGCAGCTGTGGCAAGACGCACCCAGCATGTTTGCAGGCGCTATCAGGCTGGTCACAGGTTCTTGCCTCTCCAGTGATAAATGTCAGGACCACAAAAGGGAAAGAGGAAAGAGCTAAATGGAAAAGGAGAGGTTGGCACCAGCCTGTCACAGTGCCAAACACAGATAAGGGAACCGGCAGCAGTGAACAACAAGCAACACAGCATGAGCACTATATGAGCACTGCGGTGTTTAACATGGGCTACATATAACAGACGACGTAGTCAATAAAGATGAATTTGGACATCAGTCAAAGCTGTGGCGGATATGGAATTGCTGATATGTTTGGCCCTGGTCCACCCAGGCTAAATTAAACCTATGAACCCGTCTGGAATTGGATTTCCTTAATTTTGCTGGGAAAGTTACAAATGTTCTGTAAAAACTGGAGGGGGAGAAGAGGTCCTGCAGATTTAGTGGAAAAATATTTGGTTTCTCGTAGACCTGTGAGATAATATGTTACGGTTTGATATTAAATTTTTGTGATATCGAGCCTCTTGCCAGCAGACACTTTAACAAGGCCCAGGGCCCTGGTGGTGTCTTACCTTACTATACCGAGGGCTTTTCACAGTTCTAAAGGAATGCCTTGTGAACCATAGGCTACTTATTTCATGAAACCTAAACCCTCATATCCTAATCAGTGATCAATAACAGAAGTGACAGTGAGTCACAGAGGAAAGACCCATTTTAACCCAAACTTGAGGAGAAACGTAAGATGGAAGGCTATGATGAATGATGGGTAGTTTATGAATAGTGCCGTGTATTTGTGCTACATGTTTGACTGACTGCTATCCTGTGCTTCTACCCTCCTGACAGAAATTCCCGTGGCGTCTCCAACTACCTCCTACAGCAGCTCAGAAGAACCCACAGGTGAGCGTCTGCCATGACAGCACTGAGAGAGGCATTCCGTCAGCCGGATGAACTCTTTAACATTAAGCTGTATTGTGTGCATCAGTGTGTTGCTGTATGGCATTTTACCAGTGACAATCAATTAAAAATGTTCATCAGAATGATTGATTACATTGATTGATTGTTTTAAATTGTGTGGTAACTTCACAAATGTAAGAAATGAACAAAAGACATTTAAAAGCAAAAACATTTAAATGATTTTGTTTGTCGTTGTTCTAAAATCTAACTGACTGACTGAACTAAAGAAGCTTAATTGGCAAAGCATTTCTCTCTGTTACCAGTGAGGTCCAGACCTCAATAATGATTCCATTAATTGGCTCACTAAGATGTGTTTCTAAGGACCAGTGTCTTGTGGTGTTGTGCTGTATTCTAGGCTCCAACACCCCCCTCCCCATTCTTATTTCACACCGTGCTCATTATCTCACCACTGCAGGCCCAATATGAGTGGCCGAGGGCAGAGGCAGGTCTCACTGACACTCGGCTTCCTAAGGCCCCTCAGATGGTTTCTCCCACCGCCAGAGCCAGCTATAGAAAAGCCGGCACAGACTCAGAAACACATACACACACACACACACACACACACACACACACACACACACACACACACACACACACACACACACACACTGCTTGGCAGGCTCTCTTTCCCCATCTGATCTCAGAGCTGTGAGAAGGGTATTCTTTAATAACAAGGATCCAAGAGAGGGCCGGTAAGGAGTTAGCTGGAGAGGTTTGTTTCCAATAGCGAAGGACAGAGGAAGGTTTTCATGGCATCACTGAACAGGGTGTATTCAACTGTGTTTTTGTCTTACTTTTTTACAGTTTATTTCTTGTAATAATTAAATTTAATTTAAATCAAGTTGATCATTTGGGGTGATGCCCCTCTTCATTTTAGTTGATATATTATTAGATAAAGAAGTTAATGATGATTCCTAGAGCTCCACAAAGGGTGTTAGTCCCCCCAAAAAACAGCTGCAGTCTGCTTAATGACGGGCTGGAGGGTGCTGTGGGGCTTCACACTACCAGGCGTCATCAAAACGGAGCGAGGCTTGAGGTCCCGGGGGCCACTATATGAAAAACAGGGGTCCGACCCCCACCAACGCCTGCATAGACCCTGGTCTGTTCCCTTTTGCGTGTTGATGAGGCATGGTTAATATGGATTCATCAAACTCATTTACTTTTGTGGGGTGTCCATAACCCCTCCCTCACACACATAAACACACACATACACACACACACACACACACACACACACACACACGAGAAAACCCCATAGTTCCTCTTGTCCATCATTCAACCAACCACCATTCCCACTGTTGAGGCATTTCAGCAGAAAATATTTTCTCGGCAAACAAAAAGGCTCCAATCCCACCATCATTGCTACCGCAAACTTTTCTGAAGGGGGGGTGCAGAGGCGTTTTTTTTCCCCTTTCTCCGGTTACCCAGGCAACCTTATTCACACGGAACAGAAAGGGACATAAAGGGGAAGGAACGGACAGAAGGGTCCAGGGAAAATAATGAAGTTTGTCCATATTCAGGCTAGGCTGAAAGGTCCCCTCTCTCTCCCAACCACTCACTCTCTCTCTCTCTCTCTCTCTCTCTCTCTCTATTCTCTCTGCCTCACGCACACACACACACACACAGAAACACTTTTTTCTCAACCCACGCACCCATAGACATATTTCTATTTCATAAATCTCCATTTTCTCACATACACATCTTGAGACCACTGCACATGACTCAGGTGACCACGCTAGGAGGCTCTCCATTTCCAGTCTCAAGTCTAAACAAACACATGAGAGAATGTTCTAAAACGTTTCTCACTGGTCCTATGTGTCCATCTCAATCCTTCAATATACCACGGTGGTTCCTAGTGCAAAAATCGAGGAGGTCAGGGACCCACCACCTTCTGTGCGCCTTGGCAGGTTTGTCTGAATGATGGTCCACTTGGTGCACTGAAGTGATCAATCACTCAGTTGGAGGCGGCTCCAGCCAGGACCTCCAGGACCACCGAGCCAGTATGCCTCGGCCAACGTGTGGGGAGATCTTCAGTCATCTTTTTGGAGAAGCGGCCTGGACCCATCAGTGAGGTCACTTCTTGATATGCATCCTGGGACATCAGCCCCTTGCAGGAGTCATGCACCGAGCTCCAGTAACCTCCAACGATTCAATACAAATAAACTTCTAACAACCTGTTAGCACTGACCGACCACAGCTGAGACTCGCAGCCAGAGCTGATGTGGAGTCAGGGGGATGAGGAAGGAGGCGGGGAGAGGGCCCTCTGGTTTAGAACTGGATAGGAGGTGGAGTTACCTTCATGTGAACGGATTTTTGAACAAATTTCTGCTTCATTTTCTGAGTTTGTGGGATGTCTTGAACAGCCCCTGGTTGATTTGTGGAAGATGATGTAGGGTCAGGGACACACAAACACACACGCTCAAAATGTATACCCATGTGGTGCCTTAACAGCGCTCAAGGCTGAACTATACTATATAAACTGTTACAGAACACAAACCATATAACTTAAGGCCATGCAGCAGAGTTAAACCCATAAATATCCAGGGGCCAAATTTCTCAACTCTCTCGACTCAGACATCTGAGGAGAGTTGACTGCTTGTCAGAGTTATAGCTCTCGAATTTTATCTCAACCCTTCCCCCAATTTTCCCCCACTCTATGTGTTCTCTCTCTTTCTCTCTTTCACTCTACCTATCTCAACTCTCACTCTTTCCCTTTTTTCAGACTGTGAGACCCACTGCAAGGCATCCAAGGGCAAGATGAAGATCAACATGAAGAAGTACTGCAAGAAACACTACGGTGAGTGAGCAAGTGAGCGACCCCCTCTTTCCCCTGCTGTTCTCTGTGTCTCTCTGACCACCTGCTGGGACCAGAGCTGCGGGGTCAGGCATCTTTATTTTATCTGCCTCGGAGCCGCACCTCTGTTTCCAAAGGCATCATGGTGACGGCTCACTCACACTGTCAGGATTAAAGCCACCGTATCAAAGCCCATGGCCCAGCGGGGTCCTTCCTGACAGTGCTGGCTGCAGACATTACAACACCATGTGGATCAACGCTCACAGGTGGTTTCCATTGCTGAAAAAAAAGGGAGAGTGTAGCTGGCTTGGGGAGATTTGTAGGCTCAAAGGCAACTTCAAGAGCAGATAGAGAAAAGGCTGTTGCGGAGGGATTTGAGGAGTTAGGAGATGCTTGGGCTATTTGTCTCACCGTCGTCCACACATAGTTGAGGCGATGCTGGTGATGATTTCTCTCCCAAATGTCTACCACTGACAGACCTTAAAAACGTTCCCTCACCTTTTGTTTTATGGTGGGATACTGTTATTGAAGATTCATGGGAGCAAAGGCCTCATGCAGGGCACATAAGAGGGTCTGCTGGAAGAGAGCTAACGGCATACTTCAGTGTACCTTCACTGAGGTAGGAGGGGGGTCAGCCTGGGGTGGACAGACAGATGTTTTATAGCTAACTTCATGGTTGAACATCTTGATCTCATTCCTGTTCGCTCGTCTCTGTTATGGGGAATGTAGCGTAGTAATTCCCAGACATTTCTCAGCCTCCTGACTTTTTTAACTTTATCACTATACCTCTGTATTCGTCCGCCAGGCCCTAGCGAACCAGTTAAACTTCACCAGTCAGAGCTGAACAGAGGGCTGCTGAGAACTAAAAGCTAGCTTGTAGACGGGCTCAGCTGGATCTTGGTAGCTTGACTGTGGGTGTAGAGGGGGAGGTGTGTGTGTGATTGTGTGTGTATGGGAGGGGGGTGGTTGGGAGTGGTGAAGCTTTGAGGTGGGGTTGGTACTACTTGGTGAAGAGCCAGGTTTCTGATCTTAGCCAGCTTTCCGCGCTCCCAGCGCCTCCCCTGGTGGCCCCCTACCTCTCCTTACACCCCCCGCTGCTCTCATTCGTGGGCCCACTCAATTACAGCTAACGGGTCATTTCCTCTCTCCCACCATGCTCTGTCTATGCACCTCACGGCACAGACCCCAGACCCAACCTCCCCAGCACCAACACACACACACACACACACACACACAAATACACGCACCCTGGCAATGTTTCACAGCCAGAGCCTCAACATCCCGGGCTGGCTACCTCTGGCAAGAGAGAGAGCAAGAAACAAAGAAAAAGAAAACAAGAAAAAAAAAACTTAAAGGTTACAGCTAGGGAGTGTGAGTGAGCAAGGGCTACTCAAAATGATTTAAAAAATAAAATAAACAAGGGGTAAGAGAAAGAGTGAGTACCATGGATGCAGAACAAGAAAAAGAGTGAAGCAGTGAGGAAAAAAACTGGGGACAGAGAACGATGTGGAGAGAGATAGAGAGAAGAAAATAAAATAAGGGGGAGAAAAGTGAATGGCATTACCCATGGCATTCCTTTTTCCCAGGCTCTAGTCCATGTTCACCCAGATAGAGATAGTATTTCTTTGTCCTGCCTCCTGCGTGTAGCTGTCATACTCCAGCATACAGTTTCTCTCCGTGGATTTCTGAGTCCTCATTAATCATAGCAATATTGCAGTGGGGATATCCTATCAGCGGATTTGTGTCTCCTAAACCACAGAACAAATCACCCCTCCCACGCATTCAAGTGAGGTTCCCCACCGCATGACCACATGGGTATATGTGTGTGTGTGTTTGTGTGTGGTGTGTGTGAGGTTGCTTGAATGTGTGTTTTTTTGTGAGAATATGTGGGCATGTGTGCTAGCCTGTGTTTGTTTGATGTGTGTGATGCATGAATTTCTATTCGTGCATGTTTTTTGAGTGTGTGTGTGTCTGTGTGTGAGACTCCATAGGAGGGCTAAGCCAACAGCACAGGTCTGCCTCAATACCATCCTCTAAGCTTAAGTATTATTTTTCATGTCAGGAAAGCCAAAAACCCAGTCCGTTTTCCCAGAGTAAAAAACTGCACTGCATATGAAACTCATCTGACCTAAACCACAATGTCATTCTGTCTACGATGTTCATATAATTTTGCCCACCACATCCAGATTTATTCCTTGTTGTTCAGATTACTTGTTATTCTGTTCAGCACTTTAAAAAAAATTCCAGAGCACCTGGCTCTCAGATCATCTATAAACAGCACTTGAGATCTGTGTTTTGCTTTGAGTTTGGCTCTGACCATTTCACTGGGGAGGAACGCTGTTTTCAGTGCTGTAACGGGAAGATATTCAGAAGCCTGACTCGGAGCAATGGGCAGTCCGAGGCAGTGGAGAAGCATAGAACAGTTGGCAAACAGCTCACTGTATCTCCTGAAACACATATACACACAGACACACAGACACAGACACAGACACACACATACCCACTGTCACAAAGTCCCATCAATCAACCAACAACACAAGGGACACAAGTCAGAGGTACTTTTAACGGCCTCCAAGTAAATAAAAGAGCAGTCCCAGAGTCCTCTGCTTTCCTCGTTTGCAGCTGAGTACGAAAAAAAAGGAGAGATTAATGTAACCCGTCTGTGGTAACCAAGCTGTCAGCTTCATTCATATTGTGTATAATTCTCAAATTCGGGACCAGAAAGTTGTTTTTGTTTTGTAGTGTTTTGAAAACACACAAAACTCTTTTTTTGCTGTCCGTGAATAATCACAGCATCAGAGTGCCTCTTTTTTTCTGAATGGAGAAACAGAAGATGCGTTGTTTTGTCTTTTGGCAGGACAGTGCCAGAACCCCCACCCCACCCCCACCCCCGCTCTGTCAGACAGAACTAAAGCTCTAAAAACTAGCTGTCAGCTTGTGTGTGATGCCTGTCTTTGTGATGAGGTCTTCAAACCTGTCCATGTCTCTGATTGTATTGGCTGTGTATGTATGTGAGTGTGTGTGTGTTGGAGGGGGGCAAGGGTTTATGGGGGTCACTCGGGAGGTCCTGCACTACAAACACAGGGGTGTGGTCCTGAGGCAACGCTACAGCAGAGCATCAGGTGCTAAACTGGGGAGCGAGCACTGAAAGGGGGCAGCTGCAGCGGCACTTGGAGAGCAGAACTATGTCGTAACAATGGCTTTCATTGTTGTCTGTAGCTAAGACGACAGTGAGCATAATGGAGTAAAATGTCGCCCTGACATTCAGCTTCATCAAAAGGACAATGAATCAAACACAGTTAATGGGTGGCATGTGGTTTAGGACACCATCCATGTGTGTATGTGTGAGTGTGTGTTTGGGTGTGTGGTATGTGTCTATGTATGTGTGTGTGTGTGTGTTCATACCCAGTGTACTGAACTTTTATGTACTTTTCTGTGTTTCCACATATGTGAAAGTATGTGTGGTATGCATGTCTTTCTATAAGCATGTGTTTTAGCATATGTATGTATGTGTGTGTGTGTATGTGTGTGTGTGTAATAAGCTCAGCAGGGAAAACGCAGGGGGCCTCAGTGCTGTAATTAGGCGCACTAATTTGATTAGGTGCTGCTTGTTCGGCGGCATGCGAGTCAACCCCTCATGCATCGCTCAGAAAGAGACGACCCAGCGGGAGACTTGGCAGCCCTCTGTGCTCTCCTCCCATTTTCTTTCCCCTTCCTCTCTTTTGCACTCTGTCTTTCTCTCTCTTATTCTCTCTCTCTCTCTGCTATTCTTTCTCTCTGTGGCTGTCCCACATGCTTCATGTCTGTCTGTGTGATCTGGTGGATGTACTTCATTGTCTGCCCTTCCCAGTGAAGAAGAAAGGGAGCTGCTTTCAACTTCCCCAGGGGTACGATAGGAGTGGGTGGGTGGGTGTGTGGGAGGGGTACTCTGGTCCATGGCCCTCTCACTCTGTCGGACGAGGCCCCAAGCCTTAGGGCTACAGTTTGCAGCCGTGCTACTGACACTGAGATCCAATGTCCTGCCCTCTGCTCCTTGAGACAGTGCAGTGAGTTTACAACAGAGTATCGCCTGTGCTGTCTGTCACTCATACCTCAAACCGCTGTAGACTGAGAGGTGCTGACTATGACAGTTTGCACTCATAACTTCCAGCTGAGTGGCACAGAGGTGGATGGGGGGGAGAAAGAGAGAGAGAGAGAGAGAGAGAGAGAGAGAGAGAGAGAGCAGGCTTACTGTTGAGACGACAGAGCATTTCTCATGCCGCTTCTTCTGGAAGGGGAGAGGACTCTGAGAGTAGGCCCCCGGGTACTGCTCATGAGGTCAAAAACACGTCAAGATTCCTCTGGAAGGCTCTCTGCGGCTGGGAAGATAAATAGTGTGACACCCCCCTCCCCGCTCCCTTTCTCTCCTCACACCCCCCATCCCCTCACCCAATCCCATCTCCCCCCACACACACACATCCTCTTTATTCCTCTGGTCGAACAAGTCGGCTCCAGCCCAGGGACTCTTTGTGAGTGAATGGCATGGGCTGTGAGACTGTGTGCTCGACTCAGACCCAGCAGTCTCTTTTTACCTCCTCTGCCCCCCCCCCTTGCCTACTCCAACATCCCTTCCCCCCTCCCCATTCTCAAATTGTGTGCAATTTGCTCACTCTGCTGTTCAATCAGAACATTCCAAGCTGCTTTTGTGGAAGCAGGGAAATAATGCCCCATCTCTTAGAGAGGAAAGCTGTCATTCAGCAGGAGTGAGGATGAGAGAGAAAGAAGGAGAAAAAGAGAGAGTGTGTGTGTGTGTGTGAGAGAGAGAGAGAGAGACAGATAGAGAGAGAGAGAGAGAGAGGGAGAGAGAGAGAGAACATACAAAAAAGGAAGTGAGACTTTTCCACCATTTATGACATAACCTTCAGTTTATAAGGTAGAGAAAGAAGAATGCCATCATACTATGGATGCATCTTAAAAACAAACAGCAAAGTCTCCTTCAAAAAACCCAGTCTATAGATGGGCATCGTTTCCATTCTTTCCCAGAAATTCTCGGCCATCCAGGCTGCATTCCCTGTGCCTGAGGTATATTCTGGCCCTAGCCTCATGAATCCACCTCCAGAATGCATTGCCACGTTGAAATCTCAGTGACCCAGAGTTTTCACTGTAACTACAAAGGAATCTCATCTGATTACGATGCACGCAGGGAGTTAAAAAACACAAGACGACGCCCGAGGGAAGGTATCACACATGTTTGAAAAGGTTTTTTTTTTTTTTTTGCTACATTAAACAGAATTCCCTCGAGCATTATGCACCAATGCGCCCCTCACACACTTAATATTCAATTTCACCTCATTCACCTTCCTGCATTCACCACCCCGTACCCTGCTTTTACTTGTGGATATTTAAGCATGGCTGTTCATTCATATCCTAGGCACTGGAGTAGTATCATGTGTCATGCCCCCTCCCCTCTTTTTAAAACTGTGTCGGTGGAGGGCAGGAAAGCGTTTCTAAGGATACGTCCACTGTAGTCAAACATTATAGCGAGTCCCACTTGGCTGGGAGGGGCACATTTAAATGCTCTCTGTGGTCCTTCATTGTCTTTGCACCGAGAGCTCTATGGCAACTGTTGCCGCAATACTAAGCACGCTGGGCAGCATAATGGGCCGGGGTCAGAGGTTAGTGATGGAGGAGGAACGGAGGGGGAGAGGCAGAGAGAGAAGCTCGTTCTCAGGGACCGCACTGCCTCTGGTGGGTAGCCTAGTCTCTGGATAGGAGGTACGTGAGTGTGAAGAGCCCAGAAACGCCCTGCAAAATGAGTCCATCTGTGGGTTATCCGCGCTAAAAGTTCAAAGACACT
Organism: Nematalosa erebi; assembly: GCA_036025975.1. Classification (NCBI taxonomy): domain Eukaryota; kingdom Metazoa; phylum Chordata; class Actinopteri; order Clupeiformes; family Clupeidae; genus Nematalosa; species Nematalosa erebi. The sequence continues at coordinate 1,995 of JAVQKI010427906.1, read as the reverse complement.
GAATTTATTTTCGTTTTCCAAGGATTTGGGGTCTCTTGGCAAAAGGTTTGCTAAAATGTGAAATCGGAAGTTCTACGGCCAAGAGCACAGTTGATGTTTACACTGGTTATTGCCAACATCAATTCGGATGAAATGCTTAGTTTTCAGCCAACAGCTCTCAAAAATGTGTGCATGGAAAAGAGACTGGGAGCAATTATTTATTTCTCGTCTCGAAAAATAATTTGAACGTCAGGTTAAAATAAGGCCATTCACAAAATATTGACAAAAGACAAGTCAAACAGCTTAATCGTGTCTAAGCTCCATCTGTCTCCTTCATCCCACAGCACTCCAAGTCCACGTGCTTAAGGGTGACAAGGCAGGCGAGTGGTGGAAGTTCACCATCAATGTCATCTCCGTCTACAAGCAGGGCGGCCAGCGCATCCGACGTGGGGACCAGCTGCTGTGGGTCCGTGCCAAGGATGTAGCCTGCCGCTGCCCGAAGATCAAGCCCGGTCGCAAGTATCTGCTGCTTGGATCTGACGAGGATGATTCGCGTAGCCAGAGCGGTGTAGTGGCCGACAAGGGCAGTCTGCTCATTCCTTGGAAAGACCTGTGGGCACGACGCCTTCGCAAGTTCCAGCAACGAGACAAGAGGGGCAAGTGCTAGGCCCTTGTCTGGCAGAGGGATGCGGTTGCAAGAAAGAAGGAGCAAAAAATTGAATTGTGAAGTGAAGTAAAGGAAGAGAGAGATATCATAGATATGCTTAAGATGATGATGATGATGATGATATTGATGATGATGACATGGCTTAAAAGAACTGGAATGCTGCTGCCATGGGTAGAGGCATACTGACAATATTATAAGCGAATGTTTTTTTTTCCTCCGTTTCCTCATCTTTAGGATTGTTTGTGAAGGAGTCCAGTGTTACAGTCTCTGTTTTTTTTCCCTCAAGGGTTGTGTTTCTTCATTGTGGATTTGCAAAGTTTGCACCTAACCCGGCATATAAAATACTATGTACAAGTCCTTTGTGTTTCATTCACAATAGGTGTTATTGATTGTACCAGTCTGTTATCTTTTTAAAGACAAGATTACAAGGAACAAGCTACTGTATCTCATGTCCGAGTCAAAGTTGGCTCTTGTTATGTGTATTTTGTCATTTGCTTAGAGTTAAGGTGACCGAGAAGAGCTGGTGGTTGAAGCAGTCTTTGTTGGCTGTTTTCCTTAGCCACGACCCAGTGAAACGGTGTAAACCACTTGCCACTAGAAGTGTTAACACACTAAACTCCTCATTAAACCGTGGTTGTGTTGTGGTTTCTGCTTACATTAGTAAAACTTTGGGGGTTGGGGATGGGAATGGAAGTAGTTTATTACATTTATTTTGTGCCTTAATGTTAAAACTTTACAAATACCTCACCAGTAACAGTCACATTTTCTGTTCATATTCTGATACAACCAGGTCCTACTGGGGAAAAAATTACCCTTTTGTGTTGAGTAGTCTAAATTCATAAACACACAGCCTAACTTTCTCTTGCCTCTAAAATGACTGTTGAAGTGCATGTCTGAGCAAGGCAAAACAATGGAGATGGAGGGCTCGAGTTCAATCAATTCTGTAATCATATCTTATAGATTTGAGGAGCAGCTAGTGAATTAGACAGCGGGGGTCACCGTTCATTCTTTACTTAATATTTGTATGTGTGGTTTACACTTTGTGTGCTATCTTGTGTGACTGTTTGCTAACACAGATACCTGAACATGAATCTAATAGAAAGACTTACCGGAGCATTTAATCTCAGTTTTCTGCTGCCGTGAGGAGAAAATGCCTTTTGCTTCACATGACTATAAATCATTTATTTAACATGCAGCTAGAATCAGACCTAAACCAGGTGGTATTAACAGTCATCACAGCTATCAAAGTTCAAAGTATTCAAAGTTCAGAGCTATAAGCTGAAATGTATTGTAGATACACACCTAGAGTGTTCTGTGCATTGTTGAATTTCAATTTGATTGTTCATCAT